>PVIR01009445.1:0-53247 GCA_004026965.1 Petromus typicus | reverse complement strand
ACAATAAAGATTTAAAAAAATAAAAGAAGTTCTTGTTGCAGCTAAATTATTTTGAGCCTAAAACTTAGTGGCAGAAAACTGTCATTCAAGAGTGAATCATAGGAAAATGGATACGTCTTGAAACTATAATCTTAAGAGGAAATAAATCAGAGGCAGAAAGTTAAATATCATGTAGTTTCACCTACATGTGAAACAGTGAATTGGTGGGATTCAGGTAGTACTTGGCAAAAAATGCATTTCTCAAGACTCATAGCTTCCCCCAAACAAATGAGAAACAAATTGGCAGCAGGCCACCCACCGCACCGCATGCCAGGGTACTAGTTGCACCATCTTCAAAGTATGAGGAAATAGAATTTTCAACCCAGAAATGTATAACTGTCTAAGTTGTCAAATATTGTAAAAAATAGAGATATTTTTATCTGTATAAGGAGTCAGAAACATAAATAATTTAAAGATTAACAAAAGATTGATGTTAAGAAAGAGGTAGATAGATTTTGTGTAGATAGAAGGAGTACTTGAAGATGGACAAAAGCAAAAAGGTCAGTAGGGGAAGAATTAAAAGTAAAAGGTTTAGATTCCATATGGTTATGAATCATTCTCCCAAAGTGAATGTAATTGTCATATATGGAAAATATATTCTAATAAAAAAGAACCTAAAAAGCAAAGCAATAAAGGAAATATCATTGAATATTTTAAAATTGGTGTAAATAAAAAGGATTAAATCAAAATGAAAGCATTTTGGAATCAAAATCAAAAATTTCCAAACCAATTTATCAAACATTTTCAGCCTAGGAGTCCTCTGTCAAAGAACTATTTGGTCAAAAAATGAATTGAACAGAAAAATTTGATCCATAAAGCAATTAAAGCAAAAATAACATTATATGTATAACACATACTATAATAACACACAATCTATAGTATTATATAGGTAGTCCTCAAATTATGGTGGGGCTACCTCTTGATAACCACACTGTAAGTAGAAACGAATCACAAGTTGATATTTAAAAAGCAATATACACGACATGTAGATATGCATATATAGGATTTGTAAATAAAATATATTCATTTGTGAAAAAGACATAGGTAAAAATTTCTCTATTATACCTAATGTATTCAACATTATATTTTAACTTAATGTACACTATATGTGCCTCAAATATATAAGCCTACAATTGGACAATCATATAAACAATCTGTTTTACAATAAAATATCAAATATCTCATGTATCATTTCAGATGGGTATTTCTTGGACACGTTGCAATGCTTAAATAAAACACAATATGCAAAAACCACTAGCAATACCGTTCATTGTAGAGTAGCAGTTGTTCATCCTCATTGGTGTGCAATTGGGAGCTGTGGTCTGCAGCCACTGTCAGGAGTGAGTAAGAATATATTGCACTACATATACCATGAGTGTGGAAAAAATAATAATCTAAATGTTGTTTCTATGGAATGCATACCATCTTCACACCAATGTAAAATTCAAAACATCCTCTGTCAAACTATTGTGAGTTGAGCACTATCTGTATATATAATTGCTCTATATTAGGCAACACACACATGTTTATGTATATATCATACACAATATTATTTAAAGTATAGAAATGTATTAGTATTATAAATAAAACAGTATATGTCAAACATATAAATTTCCTAACAATAGAACTAAAATTCCAGATTATGTCAACATAGACTATAATAAGAGAAGAGGAAGAAACATTAGCATGTTAATAGCAAAAATGTAGTCACTCAAAAGAGAAAGTTAACAGTTTCTGAGTTAGAAGACTTAAAGCTAGAACAGCTGCTGGACGGGGAGAAACAGGGCCCAGCTAATGGGTGGGTTACCATGTTACAAACAAGAACAGTGCAAATTCAGGCATGTGCAGAATTTCAAGATTGACCTCTATGCTCTCAGGTGCAGCCTAAATGCTTTTAGTGATATTTCTATATTCCTCCAGACAGACTACTGGAGATGTTTTTCCAAGAAGAACAAAAAAACAAGAAAAAACAAAAACATAAAACTCTTAAGGATACCAAACTCAGGTATCACACCATTAAATCTAGCCCACATTTCTACTGAAAGACTGAAAATGAAATAGTGAGCAAGTCTTAGTAGTTCACAAAATCCTCCACTATCTTTTTAGTGTCTCATTCTTAAATAGGTGTAGACAGAGGGATATGTATAGAGATATGTATCTCTATCTGAGGGAAATCTAATAAGAAAGATCAAAACCACAGGTACAGTAAAGCCTACAGAGAAATAGGTCCACAATGAAAAAGTTTAAAATTTTTCAACAGAGAATTCTCCAAAAAAGTAAAGTTAATGATATACTAGAAGTGCTCAAATACATCTAAATGATATTTAAACAACCAGTAAAAGGTACAGGCATAAATTGCTGATTTTAATTTTAAACTATAACTTATTTTTAAAAAAGGAAGTGAGCAGTTCTACTGATAGCAAGGTATGCAACAGAACTTTCAATAAAATGTATGCAGTTATAATCATGAACTATAATATAGTATCAATTATTATACTAGTCTAACCAAAATGATATATAAATTCATCAAAAGGATAGGAAAGCTTATCTTCCCTATTATGTAAGACCAACAGACAATGCTCAGTATTCATCAAAGAGAGGCAGTACACAATGTTATTTAGTAATCCTTTCAGAACTACTTTTTTAAACAAAACAACAGTGAGTTGGTGGGATTCAGGTAGTACTTTGCAAAAAATGCATTTCTCAAGACTCACAGCTTCCCCCAAACAAATGAGAAACAAATTGGCAGCAGGCCACCCACCGCACCGCATGCCAGGGTACTAGTTGCACCATCTTCAAAGTATGAGGAAATAAAATTTTCAGCCCAGAAATGTATAACTGTCTAAGTTGTCAAATATTGTAAAAAACAGAGATATTTTTATCGGTATAAGGAGTCAGAAAGCCTACATTTGTGCATCTTATATGAAAATTATTTCCCCAAAAATATTTTCAGCAAAACAAAGAAGAAACACAAAAATAATATGACATAAGAACAAGGAACTATGGCAACGGAGTTATTACCTAAAAGGAGAAAAGAAAATTAAAGATGTATTTGGGACACTCTTTCCCCATTAGCTAGATTTCAGATTCCAGAACAATATTAGAGTTAATAGAATTTTTTTAGCCAGAAGAAAATTTGAGTTTTTGAGTTTAACAATGAATATTTTAATACTTTAAATGTTATTTTTATTTAATTTAAAAAATTTTAGATTCATCCACAGATAAATTGCTGGATTATAGCTTGAAATTATTCTAAGCATTAAAACTTCTGATTATGTAAATGAAACAGTTTAAAAGCACAAAATGTAAGGGGTTGTTATTAAGGGAGTCTAAATTTCTCATCTTTCATAGTTAAGAATTAGAGTATCATCCAAACTGTAAATTATATGTAAATTATGGATCTTACATATTTTGTTTAGATTATAAAAGAAAGCACCTGAAGATTTACAACAGAGCAGTTAAAGTAGTACTAATGCTTCCTTTAGGAAATGGAATTATGAGTACATAGAGATAACAACTGTCATCTTTATTTATATATAATTTGGCCATATGGTTTGGATACTTTCACAGTGCTGAGATGAAGTTAATTTTTATATACTAGTTTTATGGCTTGTGTTTAGATGTCCCCCAGAGTCTCATGCTTTTTAAAAAGTGGCTGAATCTATAGGGTATGATTGACTCATACAAAGTCGAGACCATCATATTAAAAGAATTAAGCCAAACTCAGTCAGATGTCACCTGTTTTCTCTTGTAGGAGAAATTTAAAATGTAAATAAAGGAAATAAAGAAGGGATGACAGGAGTTAAAAGGTCACCTCTTAGAGATGAGGAAAGGGCTGAGACAGTGGCAAGGAGATCAGTACTGACCAAGACATGTTACATGCGTGTACTCATCACCCAAAACAAATGTCACTATTCTAATTATCTGTATTACAAATCATCACTTTTAAAAAAAGATAGAAAAGTGTCTCCCAAGATATCCACAGAGACATGCCCATGTCTTAACAAGGATTTTACCGTCTTTGAGATTCATGGGCTCAAAGATATAGCCTTTTATTTCTTTCATTTCTATATCAAATGACTAGTTTATCTTTCAAGGTAGCCAGGAAATCTTGTAGCTCATTTGGTTGATGGAGGTTTAAAATGTAGCCCTAGCCTAGAGGTCCAAAATGTAGTTGTGATACAACCTCATTTGTTTATACCAACTCTTGGAACTTTTGTTCTTTTCAGATAGATAAGGCATCTTTGTATAAAATACTGCCTTACCTCCTGAGACTTCATTTGCATTAATTTGAATTTAGTTTCAGCTTTCTACCAGAAAATTACAAGCAGGTTTAATTGTCTTTACATCATTTACTATTACAGGAAACCAAAAATATCCAGCCCTCCAGTGTTTGTACCTTTTTACAACAGTACTTGTGGTATCATTTATTAGTGTTAGTACTTGTTTACATGTCTAACTCCAGAATGTAAACTCTGTGAAGGCAGAGACCTGTTATATTATCCTGTCTTCCCAATTTGGAAATAAATTTTGATTAAAAGTATTTACTGGCTAAAAAAGAATAAGATTATTTAGTGGATAGTCTAAAATATGATGTGAAATATTCTTGATTTCTCATGTTCTTGTGCCCTCATCCTCTAAAATCTTGAATTTTTAATTCACTAGTTAAAAATTACTTAGGGGAAACTGGCCTTGATAATATCAACATCTTTTGATTCCCTTCCATGTTCTCAACCCTGTGCTACCTGTGCATATGTGCATGTGTATTTACATATTGTATTATTTTATGTTCATAACAACTTATCAGTCGGATACTTTTATCCCCATAGTACATAAGTGTGAATCAAGTTCTGAAGCAAAGAGCTCCATGTCAAACAGAGCTGACAAAAACAGAGACCCAGGCTTTGAACCCACACAGTTTTATCTTTAGAGCTTACACATTTAACCACCACACTCTCCTAAAGGTGGCATTCCCAGGATACCAAGGGAAAATAATGAAATATACTAAATTACTGAAGCAGTAGAGACAGTAATGGTAGAAAAAGTAGTCATGACTGGAATCTAACTAATATTTGAGTTAGGAAGAAATTAATTCCAGGGATGTGGAATTGTTTTTGTTAGGTAAGAATAATATACCTGAAAAGTTATCCATAACGTTTCTTAGGAAGCATTTAGTCACTTGTTTATTTACTTCTTGCAAATAATTATAACTAATGTTGTAATTTGTACAAATATGAACAGTTATAATTTGTACAAATATGAACAGTGAACTATTAATAAAATTTAAACCCATGATTATGGCATGCAATTATTGCATTTTTTAAATAAATGCAATTTATTATTATTATTATTTATTCAAATAAAAATGCAATTTTTAAACAGTTAGCTGTGGTTATTATCTGCCCAGGAAATAGCAGTATAAGCTATATATGGAAGAAAGTATTGAAAGTAGTTAGACCAGTTAAACTTGGACAGCTTATTTGAGCAAAATAAAACTAATCCACTAATCAGGCCACTCACAAAACCAGAGCACAGTCTGAAAACTCCAACCAACAACATGATCGAACAGCATTTACAGGAAAACAGATGTAAGTCACAGAAAACAACTTAATTAGATATAGACTACTTAATCGCCCAGTCAATTCTTCATAGATTAACTACTTGATTGTTTGCACCATAATCAATAAGTTGGCTGCAGGGCTTTCTGCAACTAGCTAAAGTTTAGTTACTGAGATTAATAGATCAATGCCTTGGTCTATTGGGCTCAGCCTAAATCCATGGCCTCCTATAAAATTTCTTTAACAAAAGTGATTTCTACAGATTAGGCAGAGAATTCAAGGGGAAAAATGAAATCTACCATATCTAAGAAAAAGAAATGTGAAAAAAGAAGAGTGTGGAAAAAGAAAACAGACTTGCATAACTCCTATCAAAACACAGAGAAAGCAGAGGCAAAGAAGGTAAAGCAGGAGTGAGAGGGCGAAGTGGGAAACTGTAGATGAGGGAAACATTGCTGGTGACTAATAACCGGCTTGGCTTGAAGGAACCTTACCTGTGTTCCTGAAGCTGTGGGTCCTGACTGAAGTTAGGAAGACACTAATGATATTAAAATGAATTAAATGAACATGTTTACACTTCAAGTGAAGGAACTGATGTGAGGCTGCAGCACACTCCAAAAGAGTTGTCTGAATGAGGGTGGGGGCTCGAGCTTCCATTACAATTATTTATTTCTTTAAAAGAATTGAACATCAGGAGAGTGAAAGTTCAGTTTGAGCACTGACCAGTCCTGGGGCGCTTGAGTTCTTCTGAGTGGAGACACTTAGCTTCCTTATGGGAATACTACCACCCTGGTGATTTTGGCAAGACATGCTTTGCAAACTGTTTTGTTTTTGGAGAACTATTTTTGTCTTATTGGGGTTGAAAATCTGTAGCTAGAAAACCCAGCAGCACCTACAAGAGCCAGAATAAGAAAAGACTCAGCAGGTTACAGAAATAAAAGCTCTGTTTCAAGCTGTGAAAGCAGATAAAGAAGAATCGGGCTGGGCTGGTTAGTTCATCTTTAACCTGTCACTAAGACCTAAGTTGCCCACGGATTTTAGAGTCCAGTGAAGACTGAAAGGCCCTGTCATTGCTCTTTGGAACTGAGAAGCAACCAACATCTTCAGGGTTATTGGCAGGTGCAGAATTACCTAAGATCAGTTTCCCTAGGAGGGCTGATTAGGGAACCAGTGAAGAGATGGATGTCATTTGAACAGATTCTAAAAATGAATGAATATTGACATCAAGACCTATCACCTCCGTTCAGCAAATTATCTAATTAGATCCATCATTCAGACTAGAAATAGGATAAATAAAAAGGTGTCTCCAAAGCAGGGGTATTGTGAAATAGGAAAGCACCGCAGACATATTTTGGCAACAGAACCCTCTTTTGCTGATGCTCACAGCTTATCACAGCTATAGAGACAGGCTTCCTAATCAAGGTATTCTTCCCAGAGGAGGTCATGCCTTGATCAGGTTCAGAAAAAATCTCCTGAGGACATGATGCCCCTGAGTCCACACCCAGGGAGACAAAAAACAATAGTGTGATTCTGGGGAAGGCTACAGAATTCTGCGAACCCAGAGGCCATGCCAGCTTCCAAGCAGAGCCAGAGAAAGAAATCCAAATCTCATATTTCAAAAGTAACAGCAATAAATTAGGTAATCATTTTTCTTTAATAAAGAAGGATTTATCCATGTATACATATAGTCTGACTTTGTTTTGTTTCTCTTTTAGAGTTGAGTGATAGTCCTCTCTGAAAATATTAACCTATATTTGATAAATTGGGAATAAAACTTCTGATTACTATTTAAATAAAATTTGAGAACTGTATCACAAAGCAGTTTTTGAAGAATCCTGATTTATGCAGTGATGAGATAAAATCAGTCTTCAAGAAGAAAGATTTCAGCAGTAGTGTGCAATATGAAGTACAGAAAGAACTAAGACAGAAAGCTTAGCATTTTGTGCTGTTGGAATAATTTAAAATGTAAGAAAATAATTGCTAGGGTTGATAAATAAAAAGAGAAAAATCTGACAAAGAATTTTTCAGAGGTAAATGTAGACAGAAAGAGAGGAAATTATCTTTAGGAGGGGCACTAGAAAAGTCTTGGAGTGCTAGACAACATTGAGGAAGGTGGGTGGACCCGGAGGAAAGACTAGATCATGAGACACTTCAATGTCAGACTTTCAGGGTAAGCAGAACAGCTACAACCTATGGCCAACGAGAGATGAAGTCATGGAGAACGGGTGGAGTCCATGCTTTACAAAATAGCCAAGTTGAAGCTATGTATCCACAGGAAGACAAACAAATCAAGAGTACATAAATAATAACAGAATAGGCATCATTCATTTAATGCCCAAGATACATTCCTGTGACTATGTCTGTAAATGAATTGGTCGCTAAATAAGGAATTGTATATAGTACATACATTATAATATTCAGAACAAAGAATTCAAAGACTTAGTCAAAGGAAACTCCAATTCGATGACTTTGCTTTTATTTGGATAAGTGCAATCAGCAAAAATTATAGAATACCATAAATGAGGTGTACTTTAGAAAAAGAGGACATTGCTCTATAAACAAGAGGTACAGAACTGTACAAAAAAGATAGGTGATAAATCCAAATATCACACTTTCTTGGTAAATCCATCAAACAGATACGTCGTTAAATGAAGAATATCCACAATTACAACTTCCACTTCTTGTTGAATAATACTATGTTCTACTCATTGTACCAGAAGTGCTACCAATTTTATCTCTAGACATTGATGTATATTCAATTATTCTTATTACACATAGGAATTTGCCTAATGTTGCACTTTGAAGAGCCACAACTACATTTCAAGTCTTTTAACTCCCAATCCTGTACTCTTTCTATTGCCAAGAGTATATGGAGGCATAATCTGTCACAAATAAAAACAGGGAAATATAAAAACATGGATATCATTTAAAAATGGCACAGTAAGTAAGAGGAAGTATAGAATATCAAGGTATAGATTTGCTAAGACCAACTGGACACAGACCCAGCTTCAAAAGAGGCCAAGAAATTGGTGATGTTCTTCTAATATGACGAAATTAAGTTTAAAACAAATTTTCCTGTTTGTTCTAAAACTGACCCAGCAGGATAGAACTTTGAAACATAATTTACTTTCCTCATTATGGCAAAGGGAAAGGACATTCAGGCAGTTTGGAGAGAAGCAGGAGTTCCAGGAGGGAGCTAGACAGACTGGAACACTTTACAGCCTTGTAAATAAATTCCCAGAACATCCACACTCAGTTGTAAGCTCCCAATATCTCACTTTCTTCCCCTTTGGCACCATACATCCCAAAGTCAAATACAAAAACCTTCTCTTTTCTTTCTGTTGATTATAATCGTGATACATTAGTTTTGAAGTCAAATGATAAAAATTTTAAATCAATCCAACTGAACAAGAATTTCCTTATTAGTTAATGCACCATCTCAGAAGACAGTAGGATACAGAGATAAAGGAGTCAATTCCTGTCGTTAAGAAAGTCAGCTTTCAAGTCACCATGTAACGAAGGCTCTCAGAGACGGAGGAGATAAGTATTCTAGAGCATAAAGAAAATCATACCCGGAAATCGCCAGACCAGAGACAGAAAGATACCTAAATTCTCAGTGAATCAAGGACACATAGAAAAAACAGAGAATTTTCATTGGGAAAAACTGGAGACCTGAATAATGGGCACAATTAGGAGCTTCCTTCCAGAACGGGAGCTCACAATAGGACAGCATGGGAAAGAACCTGAAAACTGTATATCCTCTCTAGTTCTAATGGTGAACACAATCTCTTCGCTTGAGTAAGTAAACAGCAGGGGCCCCAAGGAAAGGAACATCGACATCAGAGGGTGAGCAGAGCCACGGTTCCGGGGCTCTTCCTGGCCTTGAGAGCCTAAGCCTACCAAAGACTTTGCAAAGCCCCAGGCAGGGTGTCCAGACAAGGTGCACGAGGCCCTCCCATGGTTACAGTGTTTCTAAAAGCTGAAGTCCTTGGCAAGCAGTCTCGGCCATTTCAACAGGAGCCCCAGAAGATCTGGTGAGCAAATTCCTGATGCCTACGACAGTAGGATTATGTGAGATTCTAGTTAGAATAAGTTAGTTCAGGATATTTATAACATTTTCAAAAATTATGAGGAAGTAAAAATTTAATGGATATTTTCTAAAGGACTAAGGATATATGTTTTTGGGCTACCTTAAAATGGTTTCACCTCCATTTCCTGCAGGACCACAGGCTGCCTCATCATCATCAGTCATCACCATCATCATACCAGCTACCAGTTATGGTGAGTTTATCAGGCACCAGCTGCCATGTGGCAGCTGGGGACTGCTCACACCTAGAACACATTATTGACCTCACTTTGCACATGAATGAAATCAACTTCAGAGAGATGACCTTCTCACCACATATGGCTAATAAGTGATCACCATGGTGATTATAACAAAGCCTGTGTAATATCAGTATCAAGATAGTTCAGAGCACAGTCAACCATTTTAAGAAAAATTTCATCATTAAAAGATAGCAAAAAATCAGGTTGTTCAGTTGATACTGTGAGGGAAATAGTTGAATGACTTTTAAAGGTTTTTTACATTTTTTATATTATGCACATATATATTATATGTTATGTGTTGAATTTTCACAGGTGACCGGTTTTTCACATATTGTTTAGATATATGAAAGTCCCATGGGGGGCTGGGGATTTAGCATAGTGGTTTCAGCTTCCGCCTCGCAAGCTCAAGGTCCCAGGCAACCACATACAACAAAGCCAGGAGAGGAGACTCACGCCCACCAGCTATCGGTACCACACACCACAGTGCTGGATGTGGAGGCTCATACCTATAATCCCAGGACTCAGGAGGCAGAGGCTGGAGGACTGCTGAGTTTGAGGCTGAGTTCTGGACCAGCTTGAACTACAAAGAGACATCCTGTCTCAAAACAAACAAACAAAAAAGTTCCATGGGTATGGCATAAAAATTACATTTTCTTTGTCTATAATCTCATTTTAAAACTTAAAATATCTAAACCCGTAATTCATATCGTATCTATTTTCTGAACTTTACTTGTTAAAAATTAAAATGAGTTAATAACTGCAGTGAAGTCTATCACCAGAGTCTTTTAGACTGACTTAAAGACACATCTACTCCGTTGTATTCAGGTGATAGTTTCCAAAGAAATAGCTCAACTCTTTGCACTATTTCCTAAGGACACTCAATTCCCCTGAGCTCAATTCTAAGTTCTGTCGACCTGATCATGGGATCTCAGTAGCTCCACTTATTCCTTATCATACGAAATTCTAAAAGTAGTAAGGAAGTTACATTAGACTAGTAAGAATCCAGCAACGTTCCGTTTTTACAGTGTTCCTGTCTGTCAGGACATATGAGTTATTATACTCCGCCCCCGATTGCTAAATCTGCCCCCTCTCACGGAGGTGCCAGCTGCTGCCTGTTCACTCGCAATGGCTCTGTCACTTTTACTTTCCATCCTAATTAAGAAGACATCGAGAGACTTGTGGAAGTATAAGTACCAGAAGGTTTATGCTATCTGTCATACTGTCCTCCAGATGTTTAAAGATGCCTTTGAATTTGGATGGAGTGGATAGGCAGAAAGAACTCTGGCACCATGAAACTACTTTTTGAAAAAAGACAATTAACAACCAAAGAGCTGCTTATGGGAACCTTTAGCTGGAGAACTTGTAAGGAGAAGTTATCAGTCCTCAGAAGAATTTATACTCAGAGGAATTTAACTACCTACCTTATTTTTTGTTCTATAATGCACGATTCATCACCCCCAAGTCAGTTTCTTTCAATTATATACAAAGTTCATTAAGAGAAGAAGGATTTATTACTTTTACAAAAATCATTGTGATCTCATGAAAGCCTCCAGTAAGAATCATATCCTGAAATGTTTTAAAACCTTCCCAAATATTAGACTACTACTTCCTGATATGGCATAAAAAGTGAATTGCAAGCAGATATTTTTGAATACTAATGCCACATAGTAGGAACTTTCCTTTTGACATATCACTTATTACTTTTCCTTTGACATATCATCACTAATTCACTTTCACAGTACTTAAGAGTACTGTGATTTTAGACTCCCGTAAGCAGAGGCAATCAGTACAAGTTCTTCCTGTGGAGACAAGATAAACAGGAAAAAACAAGGGTATAGTCCATGACTCTGCCATAGTATTTTGGCGGCAGGCCTTTTTTTCACAGTGGCCAGACTTCAGCCAGGCCATGGTCATTCCTGTGCACAATTCTAGCACACAGCGGAAGCTGAGACACAGGACCCACACATTCAAGACCTGCCTGGGCTACATGTTGAGTTCACAACCAGCCTAGAATACAGAGGAAACTCTGCCTCAAAACAAAACCACAAACAAACACACAAGAAACAAAGTAGCTCGACTTCATTTTAACTCTGCAGTGAAACTGAAAAATAAGCTTCCATGCTTAAAAAAGCAGATCTTGAGCAGATTTCAGTGTTGAGCTTGCTCTCTGAGAGAAGGGCTAATTAATAAAATGGTATTTTAAATTGAAACTCAGACAATTTGGCCCAATTTCATTATTCTAATAATTTCTCCTTCCACTCCCAAAGAACAGTGAACTATTTTTACTAATTTCCATAAATAGTGTGCTACGTAATCAGGAAATAATTAAGTTAGAGCTCTTCATCAGTAATGGGCATGAAGTTTCTTAATGAATAGCTTCGTTTTAATTCAGTGATAACTATTATTATGGAAATGTTTGTTGATATAAGATTATATCAGACAGAAAAAGCTATTTTGTAAAAAGGTCAAGTTTTCAGATAAGTGTAGCTCACTGCTTTTTTTTTTTTTTTTTTTTTTTAGGTTTTTTGAGACAGGGTCTCGCTTTGTGGTTCAGGCTGGCCCTGAGCTCAGCCTCAAACTCACATCACAATCCTCCTGCCTCTGCCTCCCGAGTGCTGGGATTACAGGCGTGAGCCACCACGCCCCGCACTGTGGTCTGTGGTACTGGTTGCTGCTGGGCGTGAGTCTCCACACCCAGTATGGTATGTGGTTACCGGGGAATCGAACCCGGGTCCTTGCGCTTGCAAGACAGGCGCGGGAACCACTGAGCTAACTCCCCGGCCTGCTTGTCTTTTTTTTAACAAGCAATGTAATTCTAAAGAATGTGAGAATTTTGAAAAATAAATATTTTTTGTAGAAGCATTAGTTAACAGCACCTCTGTATCTTCTCTGCTAAAGCGTTATATTAAATGATGAGAAATGATAAAAGTAAAAGTAAAGAATTTTCCCTCAATAAAATTTTGATCTGATTCAGATTTTTTCAGCTGCACAGTTTTTGGCATTTTGGGTTGTAGCAAGAGTTGTCCTTTTGCATCAGAGGATGGTTAACAGCATTCCCAACCAGGGCAAAGGCCAGGGACATTACTTCTTTCCCAGCATTATCTATCAAAATTCATACATTACCAGATGTCCTCCAGTAAACAAAATCAACTCTTCTTAAGAACACTTCAGTGAAAGAGTTAAAGCTTTGAAGAAAAACCTGTCAAGTATGTAGTTGATCGACCAATGTTGACCAAATAATGGTTACAATACAAGAAAGATTTCTAAACAGATAACTAACTCTCTGGTAGATGGTTGAGTGATGTAGTGGTTATAAGCAACTATAGGGTCAGATGGTGTGGGCTTAAAGGCTGGCTCCATTCTTATTGTCTTCAGTAACTTACTTTCTCTAAACCTCAGTTTCCTTCTCTACAAGATGAAAATAGCAGTGTTCTACAGGATTGGTTCTTTCTTTCTTTCTTTATTTTAGGCTGACTATGTAGCAATCACTCATGGCAATCCCTCCTGGGTGCTGGGATTACAGGTGTGAACTATCACACCTGTTTTACAGGATTGTTTTTGAAGATCAAGCCAAATAAAGGATAGAAAGGCCTAGATCGGTTCATATTATGTATTATTATCATAAGTTGTATTCACATTTTTGTGGAATTGGCTAACTAGACTTAATGATACTTATTCATCTAGATATTAACAAATGGATAACTTTGAATGAGTTCATGGAAAATGTACACACTTACTGTTCATGGGTAGAATGATGCTCATAACTTATACAAATAAAACATGTAATTTCATGAGTTTTTCCTTTAGAGTAAAAGGTATACCCTTGACTCGGGAATAATTAATTCAGTATTATCAAAATTAAGATGTATTTTAGAGGGCCGGGGATTTAGCTCAGTGGTTCCGGTGCCTGTCTTGCAAGCGCAAGGGCCCAGTTCAATCCCTGGTAACCATATACAATACTGGGTGTGGAGACTCACGCCCAGCAGCAATCAGTACTACATACCACAGTGCCAGGCGTGGTAGCTCATGCCGGTAATCCCAGCACTCGGGAGGCAAAGGCAGGAGGAATGCTGTGATGTGAGTTGTAGGCTGAGCTCAGGGCTAGCCTGAACCACAAAGCAAGACTCTGTCTCAAAAAAAAAAAAAAGGTTGTATTTTAGAAAAGCTATTGAAGTGCAAAAAAACTGAGGAGCAACCAAACAAAACTATCAAGTAATATGAAGAAAAAAATGTTTACCCTTGGATTTCACTACAGGGTCTAATGCCAAGTGTCAGTAAATCAATATTTATAAGATTTTTTAAAGAAAGAATTGTGAGCCATGGAATTAAATTCAGTCAAGTTATCCCTCCAAATTTTATAAAGGCTCAGTTAAGCCACACAAAATATGCACAAATTCAGAATCCTTTCTTGGAAAACTACCAGATGATAAGTTTCAACCAATCAAAATAAAATTTAAAAGATAGAGCAAGAGAATTGGATATATTTGATTGTAAAACTAAGAAAAGAATATTTCAATGTGATACAACTAAAGTGGTGTGTAAAATTAGTTCTCTTTGGTTTATCTTTCATACCTAGAACAAAGGAGGTCAAAAATCACAAGACAATGTATATTTAAATGTACTCAGCAGTTGAAAGGAAAACACTAAGAAAGTTAATGTTACTTACGTGAATGAATGATAGAGTGGAAGAGAGGAGGAAGAAAGAATGAACATGTTAATTTCATTATTGCATATATGAGATTACTGAGCATAGTCTTAAAAAGGGAGATGCCAAAGATAAGTATAATTTAAAGGTAACCAAAACAGAAATATATGCTTCTTAATATAAGAAAAATTGTAGAAAAGCAAAATGAATGAAAATAGTCCAGACAGAGTAAAATATAACGTGAAATAACACAATAGAATTAACACAATAGACTTAAGACCAAATTTATGTCATATCAATAAAGTTATGTTCTACACCAATACAAAGACAAAAGCCGAATCATAAATCAGAGCTCTATTCTAGAATGAAGTGATTTAGAAAGTGAAAATAAAAACAAAGGCAACATTTTAACAAGCAAAATACATAAAAAGAAAGGCTTACAGTTTTCACTCTGAGAGAAATTCAGAACAAAAAGCATTGATCAAGGTGAAGAAGCCTACGTCATAACGACAAAAGGTGAAAATCACAATGAGTTTCAATTTCTACTAAAAAAACCTCTCATTCACAAGTACCAATGCAAAAAATTCAAATAAAAACTTGAAGCATATCATAAGAACAATACAAACATAAGTAAGGTCTAATATGTGAATATATATGAAAAAATAACCATTCTTGAAAGATAAAAATGAAGTAGAAAAAGATGAACACCACACCACCTTAACATGGACCCAAAGCCAAATACATACTTAGTGACACTAGAGGCTTTTTTACAAAAGTCAAAAATAAAAAAACCCCTCTTACCACCATTTAAAATTTGCCAATGTTCTTATCTAATTCAATTTCCAAAGAATAGTAAGTGGAATAAAATGGGGCAATTCAGGCAATTCAGCTAAACCAACAGGAGAATTCATAAAGGAGGCAGTCTAAAAACACACTAATAAATAACATCAAATATCTGAAAATAAAGGAAGCTCAAAAGGAGAAATCATTCTCACATATCAAATTACAAAAGAATAAAATTAACAAATGTCAAAAACATTATAGAGGAAAGTTTAGCAAGACACAGACAAATCACTTTATTAGATAAGCTGATTCAATAGTACAGTTAATACTTTTCATTAGCTGCATTTAATAATATTAATTTAATAATAGCTGTATTTAATAATATTACAACAAGAAAATTGGGCATTTTGTTTTTATTGTTAAATTTATTTTATTAGTATCATTTAAATAATACATAATGACCACATTCATCATAGAGAATTTGTACCTGTACACGGTATATCTTGATTCCCCTTTTTTTGTTTTTTTGTTTGTTATTTATTTATTTATTTATTTATTTATTAGGTTTTTTGAGACAGGGTCTCGCTTTGTGGTTCAGGCTGGCCCTGAGCTCAGCCTCAAAGTCACATCATAGCAATCCTCCTGCCTCTGCCTCCTGAGTGCTGGGATTACAGGCGGGAGCCACCACACCTGGCACTATGGTATGTGGTACTGGTTGCTGCTGGGGTGAGTCTCCATGCCCAGTATGATATGTGGTTACCAGGGAATCGAACCTGGGCCCTTGCACTTGCAAGACAGGCGCCGGAACCACTGAGCTAACTCCCCGGCCCATTGATTCCCCTTTTTTTCCAAATCTCCCTTCAACATTTCTTCCCTTCCTTATGTACAAAAGCTTTGTTTCTATTCTTTTCCTTATTTGTTTTTTTTTGTTTTGTTTTGTTTTGTTTTCCCCTTTTGGCTTCCTTCTTTTTGTTCTACCTCCTTCATATTACCCCTTTCCTTTTGAATAATTTCTTCCTGTTTCATATTATCTGTTGTACTTTTTTGTCTTTTTTTAACCTTTTCAGTAGAAAGATAATGTCATATTTACACATGTGTCCAATTTATTTCACATCAGAGTATAGTCTCAAAGTGCATCCAATTAGCTATAAATGTCTCAAATTTTTCTTTAAGGCTAAGTAGTACTCCACTGTATTTTTTTAAAAATTCTCTTATCCATTCATCGGTTGATGAGTATTTGTATTGTTCATTATTTCCAAGATTTAGCTATTACAAGTTATATCATTATGGGTGCATATATATCATATATCATTGTGGTATGCTGCTTTTAATTCTTTTGGGAAGATATCCAGAAAAGGAACTTCTGGGTCAAATGGGACTTGTGATTCGAATTTTTGGGGGACGTCCACACTGATTTCCACAGTGGTTGCACTAGTCTGCACTCCAAGCAACAGCAGAGAAGGGTTCCTTTCTCCCCACTGCTCCACCAGCACTTGTTATTGGCTGACTTCTTAATAATAGCCATTCTTTCAGGAGTAAGATGAAATCTCAGTGTTGTTTCAATTTGCATCTGTCAGATGACCCACTGACACTGAACATTTTTTCCTACATTTATTTGCCATTTGTACTTCTTCAGCTGAGAAATGTCTCTTCATTTCAGATTCCCATATTTGAAATGGGTCTTTAAATGTGGGAGGAGTCTGTTCTTTTTTAATTATTTTGTATACTGTAGGTATTAATCCTTTTTCTGAGGGATAACCAGCTAAAAAATTTTCCTACTTTTTGGGTTGCCTTTTCACTGTGCTGGTGATTTCTTTTGCGGTGCAAGAGCTTTTTTAAAGGAGATCACAATTGTTGATTCTTTATATTATTTCCCCTGCAGTCTGAGTTTTCTTCATGAAGTCTTTGCCTATGAGTAATTTAGAAGAACTAGTATTATTGATATTTTAACATATTATAAAATCTTAATTAAAATACCACCCAGGTTACTGTGAAATGAGTTAAAAATAAACCCAAACTCATTGAACCATTTTGGATGTTGCAAAGGTAACATTACAGGCTACATCAAGAAAGGATATTGAGATTGTGAAGAAATCTACACCTTGAATCAGAATCATTTCTGGATAAATTAAAATCGTGAAGTTAGAAAGATAAACTGTAAGTACTTTTTGAAATTCCATGCTGAAAGAATCATATAGATCATGCTTTTCTGACTATATGACAAAATCTGAAAGTCATTTAAAACTATTCATCTAAAGCACATAAAACACAAAGTTTCCATGTGGCTAAAATTACTAAAAGGTAAAATACAAAGAAAATGAAATGCTTTTTGTTTTTTGTTTTTTTAATGTAACATGATCTCTTGAAGCATAAAGAGGTCTAGCAGAGAATATAGCACTTCCCATAGCATAACAGCCAGGCTGAGTCCACGATGGAAGGGTTCCCGGTGTTATGGAACATAACAGAGACCAAACCTTGTTGAAGGACTCTAAGGTTGTCTTCCTGGTGTTCTAATTTGTACAATTTGGAGTGAATTATTAACATTTTCTAGAGTTTATCTTCCTCACATATAGGTGAGATTAATATTTTAGGGTACTCTTAGGAGAAATAATCGATAGATTTTAAAATGTAACATTTTAAATGAATAAAAATAGTTCACTTTTAAAAGGCTATGAACAGTTTATAGAAGAGAAAAATAAGATGGATCAAGAACATGTAAAAAGATTATAAATCTGGGCCAGGGAATTAGCTCAGTGGTTCCGGTGCCTGTCTTGCAAGCACAAGGGCCCAGGTTCGATTCCCAGTAACCACATCCCATACTGGGCGTGGAGACACCCAGCAGCAGTCAGTACCACATACCACAGTGCCGGGTGTGGTGGCTCACACCTGTAATCACAGCACTCGGGAGGCAGAGGCCCAATGCTGTGATGTGAGTTTGAGGCTGAGCTCAGGGCCAGCCTTTGAACTACAAAGCTAGACCCTGCCTCAAAAAAAAAAAAAAAAAAAAAAAAAAGATTCTAAATTTTACTCTTAATAAGAAAATAAAAAATGAAAAGAAGATTGAAATTACATTTTAAAGATTACCGTTTTGGAATACAGTTTCAGTACATGATGTGTACATTCTCTGAGTGGAACTGGGACATACATGTAACACACCTTAATGCTTTTTGTCATCTCCTTTCCTACTCCTTCCTATCCATCATTTGATCTCCTTTCTTTTTTTGGTACATGTTTTCAGCACATAATGTCTAAATTCCTTGTGTGGGGTTGGTGCATGAGCAAAAACATAGTACATGTGAATTCTTCTTTCATTCCCTTTCCTTTCTCTCTGCCCTTCTCCATCTCTTGATCCTCTTCCCCTTTAAGGAAGCTCTCCCCCTCTACCTCCTATTATCTACCTTTTCTGGTTTAGGGTTTTTAATTTACTTTTTGGTTTCCTATATAAGAGAAAGTATGCAATATTTAAACTTATACATCTGCTTTATTTCATTTAATATTATAGTTTCACGGTGTATCTATTTTTCTGCACATGACTAAAGTTTGTCTTTATGGCAGAGTAGTACTTCAGTGTGTATAAATACCACATTTTCTTTATTCATTCATCTGCTGATGGACATCTAAGCTGCTTGCAAGTTGATAGCTATGATGAATCATGCTGCTATAAACTTGAGTATGCGTGTATCACTGTTAACTCTTTCCAGAGATTCCATTTTTCATTTATATTAGCAAAGATCAAAGAAATTAAGGTATTCACTGAGCCAGAAAGAGTGACAGACCAGCATTCTTTCACATTGCTGCTGGAAGACTAAGTTCACAATGAGCTATTTAACATTATCTGTAACAATCACAAATGTCCTTACATTCTGACCCAGAAATTCCACTTCCAGAAATGTATTATGCATAGATAGATGTAGATATATATACTTGTGCATATGATGTGATAGTTATACAAATGTACTCATGCTACCATGAAACAGTAAATATTTGCTTTAAAGAAACAATAAAATTCCATTAATAAGAAAATGGTTAAATAAATATTGGCAGTCATATAGTGAAATCAGAAATAATAAGGTGTTGTGGAATGAATGTACTGAAGCGAAATGAATTCCAACATGTTATGATAAGAAAGGCTAGAAGCAGGCCAATGAAAGGAATGAAGTCAGAGAGAGGGGAAGAATTGAGAGGAGGGGGGAGAAAAGGGGAGTATAGAAAAGTAGTTTTAAAGAAGGAGTTTGTGGAATTTGTCTAGGTATTCATATGCACACACTATTTCTGGACAGCTACAAGAGAAGTTATATCAAAACTGTGTGCTGAATTTTTAAAAAATATATTTGGGTCCTTAAGTTGGAGTTCACCCATGGTTTGCTAATTTGATGTATTTAAATGATTAGTAAGCCAAAAGTAATAATTTTTATCATAAAATTACTGCTTCCCTCTAAATTTACCCACATATTTGCATCCTGCAGTCAAATTTTTCTAAAATAGCAATTATGATGATACAAGCACCGTAACGCCTTATGTCCTCAGCTCTGAGTCTATTATATAAATAGAATTTCACTATGTAAAATGAGATGGCCATGTTGCAAACTAAATCATATGCGGTTTTGCTTTAACAACCTGTCTGCCTTAGTTATGCTAACCATATAGTAGATATTAATTCACTCAGGCTGAAAACTTTTAATCTGTCCTGTTAGAAATTCAGGGAAGAGATGAAAAGAAAAAGAAGAAAAGTTTATGTTGCTAAATTTATTTCTTAAGAGAAAAAAACTACATTTGCTTATTTTTAAGAGTTCAAGAGCATAAAAATTGATAAATAGTAAGTAATCAAATAAAAGAGGAAGAAAGAAATTAATCATATCTGACAACATAATCCCAGCAGAAAATGTTTCCCATTTTTACCAGAAGACTTAGGAAAAATCACCCTATGTTTACTCCAAAATTGCTCTGTAGATTCAAATCTCTCTTGGCAGTTCTTGAATGGCACAAATTTCTCAGATTTGAAGGCTTTTTTGACCTCTGTGTAATGTTTGTGTTGCCCAGACATACAATTTATTGTACACATCTCTTTGCCAATTAAATCTATAATAAGTTCTGACCCAACTGATAACTCCTGTTTTAAGAAGTGTTTAGAACCACAACTAAAGAACGTAGTCCAAGTTGTATCTATACAATTATCTTGTTTTAAAGTTTTTCTTCCCAAAAGGCTACTTCAACTTTTCTCACCATATAAACTGATATCCAACATCTTTATTGAACTATTTACCTGTCTACTCTGGGTCATTACTTCATATAAAAGGGCTTTGGTGAAATAAGAGCGTGGTTTCTTGAACCTTGCCCTTTAATTAGTAAGAGTTCCTTGAAGACTGATGGTGTGACTTCACAGCAAATAATAGAAGGGGCCTAGGAAACAGTGCTAAAATTAAACATTCCTTCCAAATGTTTCAGGCAACCGTAAGCCTTGAAATGCCTGCCAACCCCCTGAGAAGATCAATAGAGCAACTACTGGGCATATAAAACAGAAGCATCCACTGGAAAGTCCAGTTAATGAAAATCCACAGTGGGCAATGAGCCTGCATGATAAGCATGTTCTTACAGAAGAATAAAGTCCATCTATCTGCACCTCTAATTCCAATAATGGTCCAATGAGCAATTAGATTGGCAAAAACTAACATTCACAAGCCCCAAACTGATTAGGCTGCTTCATATAAATAGGATTAGTTTATCACTGAGTTCTTGCATTTAGGAATCACTAGACTCCTAATACGATATTCAAGCACTTTAAAGTTATATTGAATAATAACCCTTTTTCTCTAAGAAATTCAATTCAAATTAGCAAAGGCTTAGATTGGCTTTGTGGAAAAAGCATTTTGTCTTTTAGTAACCAGCACATTTATCTAAGTCTTTTGATTTGCTTCATTAAATTTAATACTTATATACCATACATAACTTTAAGAGGAAAAAAACATGCTCAGATTGTACAGGCTCTTCTTAATAAACCCATCAATGTGGCAGGGTATACTGTATTTACTTGAAAATTCTCTACTAGATTAGAATTTCTTTTTCTACAGAAAATTATTTATCTCATTAACAATTTATCAAACTAATTCTCTCCAATGATACAGTATTATTAAATAATTTTTACAACTGAAACTCCCCAGGTCCCTTAGGTAGAATTAATAGCCAATAGCCTCTTGTTTGTACATACAGATAGTATTATTGGTGGATTTCCCATACCCTGCAGATTGAGGCTCTGGCTCAGGATGGAGATCAGCTCTTCTACCATGTCTAAATAAATCCCAGTGACATTCATAGTGCTTCTCACATTATAGATGAATAACTAATAGCTGTAACTTTGTGTTCTTGCCTCCTTCTCTCTTCCACTGAATCCCATAGTAACCCTCAGACACACATAGCAGGGCAAAGGGGTTCCGAGGAAGAAGAATTTTAAACCATTTCTTCTATGCCTCTCTGAGTCCTATAGCCATAGTTCTCTCTCTCCTTTGAACTCTATTGGTATTTTGAGTCCTACATGTACAAGTAATTCTCTTCTGAATGTGGCAGTTGCTGAAAGGGTAACAACTGAAATCCATGACAGTTCCATGCAACAACAGGCAGCCTATGGCAATCAAAGAGCCAAGTGACATCTGAGGTCCCCAGTGGTGACACCTCCTCACTCTGCCTGCTGTGAATCACTCTTTTCTTTCTGTAACACGACCTCTCTTCGCTCTCTTCCTCTGCTGTTACTGTGAAACTTTTCATCTCTCATGCTGCTCTCTCCCATCCCTGCTTTTGTTGAGGCTAGCCCAGGAGCCCAAAGTATTTCTGAGGAAGGACAGGTAGTGCTGAGCACAGTGGCATCACTCTTCTCACACACTCAAGACAAAAACATTCATTGTTTTTGAAACTCCGAAATTCTGTAGTAGAGCCAGAAAAAAGCCATTATCAAATGGACAGAGAAGATGAACTTTGTTTATAATCCCTAGGAAATTTTCCTATCATCTTGGGAGTAGAAAGCATTTGTTTTGTATAAGTATTGAACTTACAAAAAAAGTTTTTCTTTTTTTCTTACCCTCTCACACATTTCTGGTTCTTCTAGAGCACTACTGAAGGCAATCAAAGGCAGCACCATGGCCCCATAGAAAGAATGCTACGATGCTTTGCCAACCAGTCAGCAAGAGAGCAGCAGCACATATGCCGTGTATCTACCCCACTTGCTTTACTCTTTCATCTAGTACATTACTATTCCAGTATCCTCAGCGCAGTCACTGGGGCTTGCAAAGTTGTTCAACTAACAATTAATTGAACTCAAATATGAGTTAATTAATTGAGGATGAACCCAACATTTGCTAGGTATTGGTCATATAAAGAAAGATAGCTAAATAGGCTCATTGGAGTCAACCAAGAAGCTAGTTTTGAACATGATATTTCCTTTGTGCATCAGTAAAACCAACCAGTAGAAAAATATTGTCAGCTAGCTTTCTTGCAGTTAAAAAAAAAAGATTTTCATTCAAATCAGAACCATTTACCTAATTAAATCATCTCCAAAAGCCTATAGTAGTCACAGATGTTTCCAGGATACTCCCAAAAGTTTCTTATTGCGTTTAAAAGGATGTTAGTATTAATTTGTGTCATATGCTGGTACAAATTCCCAGTGTTGAGTGTGATAGTGATGTGTATATGAAATGTATCAATAAAGAATTCAAGAAAGTAAATAAATACTAACAAAAAATAAAAAATAAAAGGCTGTTAGTGTGTACAATCTAAATTCAAATAGTTAGACACGAAGTGTTGCCACACCAAGGGGATGGAGGACCAGTAGACTGTGTGTAGTCTATAATATTAGTGACAAAAGCTGAAATCAAGTGAGGACAAAATGATAAACTAAAACACCATCATTCTGCACAGATATGAGAATATGCTACACGAGGGCTAACTTTCCATGAGGATTATTTCAGGATGATTTGTGATAAACAGAAACTGTGACACTGACAGATGCATGAGGGATTAACAACTTGCTCTGTGTGCTAACAAGAGCTTTTCCCTGAAAAGGGAGGTGACTTGAGAACAGGGCAGCCGCAGGGCAAAGATGAAGATCAGAAAGAAACACATATCATTTATCCATGAGTTGGACCATTGTCTGCTATCAGGGTGTCACGCCGTCCTTTTCCAACCAAATCCAGATCCCTCCAAACATAAGACTACTTTTAAAAAAATCTCAAAATTTTATTTGGCCCTGACATCTATTGTATAAACAAATTTTTAGTTTTGTTTGCTTCCTTGCATGAGTTATGTTTGTATAAGGACTTCAGGAAGTCTCCCAGATTCTTAAGCTTTTATTTTTGTTGTTGTTTTGTTTTTTTGGATTTGGGTTTGTTTGTTTGTTTGTTTGTTTGTTTGTTTGTTTTGAGATAGGGTTTCATTTTTTGTAGTGCAGGTTGGCACTGAGCTCAGCCTTAAACTCACAACAGTCCTCCTGCTTCTGCTTCCCGAGTGCTGGGATTACAGGCATGAGCCACCACGCCCGGCACTGTGGTATGTGGTTGTGATTGCTGGTGGGCGTGAGTTTCCACACCTACCATTATTGTATGTGGTTACTGGGGATGGAACTGGGGACCTTGTGCTTGCAAGGCAGGCACTGGAACTACTGAACTATATTTCCCACCCTCTTAAGCTTTTAAATAGATACATATAATATATCAATTATATAATTTCCGATGTAATACATGTAAATATGAAATTGGAAGGGATTTTCTTATCCAGGCCAGTTAAAATACACCCAGCCCAATTAGTCGCCAGATCTGTGTAATAGCTGTAGTATAATTCCAGGTGAAGAGAATTGGAAAATTTCTGAAGGTTTATATGAGACCCTAGGCCTCAGTTTAGTAGACTCAGAACAGTCCTATTTCCTGAGTGCTGAAATTTCACAAAAGTGACATATATCATTCATGTCATAATTCTCAGATGAGTTACACAAAGGGTGTAGTTCTATCTTCAGGCCTTCTAAGTACCCTCGTGGCCAAGTATTACCTTTCATAGAACAGGCAGATGCCACAGAGAAATCAGCAGAGCTGCTTCCTGGTGCCTCTGTCCACCGCCTTCCTATCTGTGGACTAGTACTGCTGGATCCAGAAGGGCAGCTCCGAAGTAAGTCATTTGCAGCATCTCTCACCAGTGCTGCTCAAAACAGCATTCATAATTCCCCCAGGACCCACTGTTAAAAAAAAAAATATGGGCATATTTAAAATTCAAACATGGCTGCTGAGGCTCAGCAAGCCATATGCTGACTCCCTGGTTTCTTTCTTGGAAAGAAGAGCTCCAAGATAAATACAGAAAATCATTCTCTTACTATTTTCAAATATCTAACCTTTACCTTTGTTTAACTTCAGTGATTGCCGGAGTTGAGACTGCTTTCAGAACCTAATTTAAGATGAACACTAAGTTCTGTACTTGATTTGATTCAGCTTAGATTTCCTTTTCTAGTGCCTCCAAAAATATGTGGTTCAGGCCAATAGATCTTACATTATATATTTTCATACACACAGACATACACACACAACAACAACAACAACAACAGCCATACTAACTATGAGATAGAATGAAAATACTTGAAATTGTGAATTTTCAAAGTATTTGTCAGCTTCTTGAAACTTGATACTTCATACTGTGCTTCTTGCAAAATACTTCTATCAAGCACATAGAGGACATGACATTGTATAAAGATCTGAGTACAGGAATACATATGAATGGAAGATAAATAGCAATGAAAGAATCAAGACGTTGGAGATAAAAATGACTAGAATTAAACTACTGACAATCCTAATTTGCATATAAAAAGTAGCTTTTGCAGGGTGAATTGAAAGCCTCCTTCCAACCCTGAAATTATGATTGCCTAGTATGGTAGAGGCTGTCCATGGCCCTATCTTACTTAGCCCTTTGATAATCAGGGTTTCCACATATGCCTCTGGCTTCCTGCAGAAGCACTTGCCCCTTTCTTCCTGTCTAAATGCTTTCTCTGGCCACAGGAAAACACTATACCTCATAAAGTCATTACATTATGAGCCACTGTCTCGCCCTCAGGTGGGATGACTCTGAGCTGCGCTTTACCTCCTTGCCCAGAGCAGGTCATCCACCTGCTACCACGCCCTTTGGTGTCTTCCCTGTCCCACTTCTGTACTCCCCAACCTGTGCCCTGCAAACTCAGCCCCTATGACACTCAGATCCCAGGGTCAGAGCTTTCCATGGGAGCCTTCACTGACACACAAGGCCCTACCCTTAGGGAAGTAGGTGAAGACTAAGCTGATTTGATTTTGTATTTTTTAGAGAGACAGCTTAGAAGTAAATAGTCTCATCTCAAACGGTAAGTAAGACATGTTTCTTCAGTTTTTTTAACATGTGTCAAATCTGAAGAATTTTTTCTCATTTCACATCAGAGTTATTAAAAATTGAACAACAAACAAGATCAGACCTGATTTAACAAGCAAATTGTAGGTCAAACTGCGGAAAGCAACCATCATGTTCAGAACATGAAAGTAGTGTTTAGCATACTTGCTTTAAGAGAGAAAAACAAAATAATGTTGTAGATGTCTTCAGAGTTAGTATTTGGTCTCAATAAACCAGGTTTGGCTCACTGTTTCCATTTTGTTTTAACTAAGACACAGTTCCACCTACATTTCATTACATTTTATTGGATTAACCCTAGAAACTCTTGCTTTAAAGCTTTCCTTTATCTTTTCCTTTGTACTAAACTGGCATTTGATAGTGCTTTAGTCTCTAACAATTTTTATGAAATAAGTTTTGTCTGCAAGTTACAGGTTTTCAAAACAAAGGCTTTTCTCTCTTCCATTGTTATATAAAGACAGATATCTACAAACATGAAAGAGAACTTGGGATTTGAGCTTTTGCTACACTGAGTCTGAGGTCACTCAGAATTTAATTTAGGATGAAAAATACAGTAACATGGTGTTTTGATACAATTTTTTTCCCTAGGAAATATATTAAGTATTTTAAAAATAGTCACTGCTTGTTGCAGCTACACTGGCAGAAGTGTGTTATTCCCAATAAACCAAGATGCTAAGAGTCCAAGCAAGCAACTGATCAAACTGAGACCACTCAGTAGTGAGACAAAATCAGAAATGAAAAAGGCTCCAAGGCCTTGACTCCAGGTTTTGTTGTCTCGATAAAAATTTGAGTATTTAATCTTATTGCTAGACAGAATAAAATTTACCTTGAATCCAATCAGTTTAAAGGAATGCATGTACCCCACCCAGAGTCCTAGGGAGCTCCCACACAGAAATTTACATAGTATTATGGTTTTGTAAAATTTGCAATGTTATTTTAACTGTAATTTGTTGATGACACTTATCTTCATTCTCAATTTAAAGAGGAAGTCTAAAATTTTAGAAGCATCAGATCCTGTGTAACCAGAATCCACTCTTCTGCAGGTCTACATTTAAGCCTCCTTGTACTTTGCTGCTGAATACTTGTCCCTAAAACAAATCCTCCAAACTGTCTTTTCTAGGAGCTACTTTGTAGTCCATTGTTAGTCCAGGCCTCATAGCACCTTCTGAACTAACAATTTGCTAAGCTGGGGACTCCATGTGATAAAGTATGAAATAAGCACATTCATTAACATTCCCACCAATTTCATCAGAAAATCCTAATCTACTAGAATGTTATCAAATTCACAGCAATAGATTCCCAAACAATTTCCAAAATTCAAATTTTCATTTGTAAATTCAAGCATCACTCCAATAAATACTGTCAGGTATTGTCTTGGAAGTAGCAACAGTAACCTAGATTCATTTTTAACATCAGATAAACATTAACATTAATATTTCAGTATCAACAGCTGGCTTTTATGAGTCACTTGAAAATGGTGTTCCAGAAAAATGCATTTGGTTCAAGTAGAACTCAACAAGTGTTTTTTCATCAAGTTAATCATCATATTTACATACAGTAGAAGAAATTTATGTGTGCTTTCCATTTAGTAACACAGAATGCTAGGCAAAGTTAACATTTTTTTTTTCCTGAAAGTATGGGGCAATGAATATCCAGTGACAATTTGTATAGTTCTATACCAGCAATTCTATCCACCTTTGATTTAGTGCTCTCACTTTTTGACCACAGAATATATTTATTTATTCTTTTTCTTCTCAAAAGAGTTAAAGACATATTACAGTGACACATTCATACTTATGTTCATAGCAGTGTAATTCATAATAGCTAAATCTTAGAAGTAGCTTATTTGTCTTTCAATAGATAAGTGGATAAAGAAAATGTGGTATTTACTTATACTGTAGTGTTAGTCTGATGTAAAGAAGAATAAATTTGAGTCATTTTCCAGAAAATGAATGTACCTTGAGACTATAATATTAAGTAAAACAAATAAGACACACAAGTTTAAATGCCACATGATTTCCTTACCTGAGGAATCCACCATATAAGTGAAAAGCAAAATAAAAGATAATGTAATAGCAAGCAGAAAGATATAATAAATGGAGAAAATGGGCAGGAGAGGATTTTAGAGGAATTAAAGGAAAAGAAAGAAAAAAGGAATTAAAATGTTTTATGTACATGTACTAGCTCCTCACAAAGAATGTAAACATTACATACTGAAAACATGTACTAATGAACAACATTCTTAAAGAAGAGCAAAGAAAATTTACCCAACAAATCTTGTATGATGTAAAGAAGACAAACATAAAACTAACAGGAATTCAGAGAAATTAGAGAATAGAAAAAATTGACTAAAAAACCTTCTTATAAAAATTATAGGAGAAAATTTCCCAGGTATGAGGAAAGAGCGCAGCATACAGGTGAGCAAGACTTAGAGAATTTCATGTAATTACAGTGTAAAAAGAAGCTCTTTATGATACATCATAGTCAAATTCCCAGTGATCCAAAGCAAAGACGTAATCTTAAAAGTTATGAGAAAAAAAGCAAAAAAAATAAATAAATAAAAATTAAACACATTAGGATTACAAAAGGTTTTTTAACATAAACTTTAAAAGGCAGAAGAACGTGAAGTGTTTCAAACTCTAACAGAAAACAGCTTCCAACCTAGATTGCTCTATCCTGCAAAGCTATCTTTCAAAATTGAGGGGGAAATAAGGATATTCCATGACAAAGAACACTTTAATAATTTATTAATACCAAACCAGCATTCCTAAAACTATATTCAGATATATCCTAGACAAAAAGAAGTAAGCAACGCCAAAAAAAACAGATGGAACAAATACATCAAGCAAGGTGAGTGGTTAAACAAAAGGGGAAAAATCAACAACAGAAAAGAATGCAGTGACAGGATAAGTCAGTGTCTTCCAGTGGTAAGTCTCAATGTAAATGACCTCAACTCCCCAGCGGAAGACACAGATTGGCCACCTGGATCAAAATAAAACTTTCTCTCTTGAGTTTAGGAGACTAACCTGACCCCCAAATAAATTCATGTCGTACAAATCAAAGAATGTAAAATATTATCCCATGCATTAAGACCCCAAAAGAAAGAGGTATATAAATTTTAATCTGAGACAAACAGAAATGGGAAAAAGTGAGAAGATATTCCATGTACAGGTATAAATTTTCAAAGTTAAATGTGATCATAATGTATATCTAAAATGCACTAATAAACTCAACAATGAAAAAAAAGTAAAGTAATTGAAGACAGATGATTTTGTGAATTGTACTGGACAATCCATATATTGAGAGATTTGAATTTGACAGGATTAGAATAGCTACAATTCTCTGATAATTACCAGGACCTCTACTATAATTTATGTTATACTGTGCTCCAAACACAGAGATAATCTCCGTAACTCAATGAAACTAATATTAATATGACCACCTCACAGATAAAGAAATTCAAGTTCAATTAAGTAACTTAAAACCCTAACTCCATAAAGGAGATGTGGATGGAGTGAGAACATTCCATGAGTAGAAACTAGTTTGTGCAGAGGATCTGAGAGGTAGGAAGCAAGATGACATGATGAGAAACTTTAAAAGGCCTGTGGTGTCAAGGAGGGAGAAGTATGGAGTATATGAGATGAGTGCCAGAAACAAGAAAGATATATGAAAGGTATTTTTGGGTCACAAACATTCTGTTTTTTAAGAACAATATGATATCATTAAAAGATTTTAAGAAAGGAGAATGAGATGACACATATAAATATGATTAAACTACTCTCAGGGCAATTTTCCAGATAGCATGGCTAAGAAAGATGCTAAGAAAACCAAAAAGACATTAAGCTATATGTGCACCTGTTTATTAAACTATGAGATCGATAAGATAAAGATGAGGTAAGACAGTTTATACCTATAGTTCTCAAAATTTGAGCATACAACAGAATCATCTGAAGGGCTTGTTTAAAAATCAGTTGTTTCTCAGCCATCTGATAATTTAATATACCTCAAGTGAGTCAAGAATATGCATTTCAAACAAGTTGCCAGGAGGATGTTGACACTATCATCTTGAAATCATGCTTTGAGAACTACAGAAATAGTATAAGCTATGATAAACTCTGTGTGACGGCCAGTCTTGACTGTCAACTTGATCAGTTTGAGAGTCACCTAGGGGCAAAGATACTTCTGGGTTTGGCTATGTGGTTTATAGATGCATGACTTTGGGAACTCATTGTGACCTTTGGCCCCTTCCTCTCTGGCATTTTTTAAATTCTTTACTGGTAAATTTTATATACATTTTATGTGCATTTATATATCTCAGTATTGAGAATTTGTAGCAGTATGGAAGGGGAAAAAGTGAGGATTAAGTCCTCCCTGGCACTCTTCTGTGCTCAGCTGTTTGGCTGCTCTGAAGGGAACAGCTTGGTCTGCCATGCCGTTTCAAAACAATAGTTCTGTTTTGTAACCAGCAAACCATGTCCTGAAACTTCTGAAAAAAATTGTGAGCCCAACTAACTCTCTCAGTCTTTGTGAGTGTCGGGTATTTTGGCAAGTTACTGAAAAGCAGAATAATATACCATGATATCTCATCAGCTTAAGAAAATAAAAGTTTATTTTTACTTTGGATTTCAATAACTTTCCAGTACAGTTCTCTTATAAATAGAAGGCTAAGTTGCTCCTTTTTCCTACTTATAATGCCATTAGCTGGAATACATGGTGTCTAAGGTAAATGAGGTCTGAGATGCCTGGAAAGTCAGGTGAGAAGTCCTCAGAAGTCAGAACTAGAAATGACTTATATTAACCCCACTCAGATCTCATTGGTCAGTACTTAGACATGTGACCTATACATAACTAGGAAGGGGAAATGGGAAGCAACATGGACATTTTGTGAGGATTAATAATCTATTGGGGTATCTGTCTCTAATATCAGAAGAGGGAACATCAGTTAAGATTTTTTTAAAAATAACACATTACCTGGTTTTATAAATTGAATATAATTTGATAGTTATTTACTGAGATCTAGATTTTTATTTTCCTTTAGATGCTCAAAGCACCTCTTACGATTAACCATTGTTAGCCACACACAGGGCCCCAAAACACACACACACAAACACACACACACACACACACACACACACACACACACACACCTCCTCTAAATTACCTCTTCTGTCTTTCCCAGATTCAACTTGACATTTCTACACTCAGGGAATCACAGATTGAAGTGATATGTACATGTTGAGGTGGGGAAAAAAAATGTCATACTGTTTAAAAGCACAAGGTTGTATATCATGTTGACTCCCTTTGCTGTGAATTCAAACATTTGAAGTATAGTGTCTTGTTCAAGAAGCAACTTCATTCTGAAAAGGTTATATGCCCTTGGGAATCTCCACTCCCATATTACCATCAAGGTCTGTATTCTATTGGAAGGTTGGTAATGGCTGAGTGACGGGAGCGCTGACAGTTCTATTAGCTGCAGAGGGAGGACAGGTCAATCGAGACTTCTCACGTCTCTAGGTAACAAGATGGGTTTCCAAAAGTGACCCAGATTCCAGCAGGACAAGCTGTAAGTCATATTTCTGTGTGAAGTGGGTTCTTCATAGGCTGTCTTTACCTCAGTCACCAATTTGAAATGCAAAGCATTAATTCTGCTATAAGCTTCTGCTAGGCTCTGGCAGCACCCAGGACAGACTAGAAACACAAACTGAGAGGGAGAAGGAAATTTTCTGGGCTCCAAGGCCTCATAGCACTGGAGTTCATTCTCAAATATTCATGGTCACAGAGGCAAGAAAATGCGCCACAGTGACTGCTTGGGGGTTGACATCTTGGATCCAATCTGTGGACAGAGAGGTCCCATTGAATCCTTTGTATCTTATTTCTCAATTTGTAATTATAGCAATCTCACACTGAAGAGTTATTTTGTGTGACAAGCACAACTAGTTTAGGGAACATGAAAAACTAAGAGGAGAAATGACATTTCAATGAGGAAACAAGAACATATTTAGTATCTAATGTCTCGGTATAATTGACGTAATGGAATTGATTTTAATGAGAAAGTAGTTGGAGTGCTCTTTCAAAACATTGTTTTTAAAGGATAACATGAATAGGTGTACTTCCCAACATGTAGTAACCAGCTTTGAATCTACATAGTACTAATATATTAAACTTCAAGTACTTGTGACAATGACAGAAGGAACAAAAAACTAGTTTTTTAATTTTTCTGCTCATTTTAAAAATTACTTTTAAATTCTATGTATCAAACCCAAGCAGTTGCTCAGGCTAGGCATTTGTTCTGCCTCTGAGCTACTCTCTCAACCCAAACATTCGGCTTCTTAACTTAGTGAGTTGTTTTTCCAAAGGAAACTTAGACATGAGTAATAACTATCATTAATTTTCCTTTCAGCTATAAAAATATACTTAGCCTTGCAAATACATGACCTGCCTTCAAATCTCTACACATCCAGGGCAATGGTAATGTGCAACAGTGGCACAACAGTGTGGCCTTGGAACTGCTTCCAGAGAGGAAGTTTTGTCAGGAATGAAAGTCTGCTTCTGTGATATGCTGTGCAGAGGTCCAGGTCCCAGAGCTGTCCAACGACTCCCATAACACAACACTCCACAGATCAGAGTTGATCAAGGTGTTATTTTTATCAAAAGGGCAATAATTATACTGTGCTGGAATCAATTACACTCATTATGTAAATATATACCAGTATATGACACAACTTAATTCTCATTTTTTCCCATAGCCCTACCCACCCTACCACCCCCCCATATACATAAAATTTGTTTCCTTTCTTTTTTGTTATAATCTCATTATTTTTACCCCTTCACCCTATTTGTCTTTGAGTATTTTCTATTTCACAATATATAACATACAATTCTAGAACTCATTTACATCTTTATTTTCTCATTCCAGAGAAAAGATGCGATATGTACCTACATGTGACCTATTTATTTTACTTATGAGGATATTCTCAAGATATGTCCATTTAAGTATAAATGATTCAGATTTATCATTTTTATGGCAGAGTAATACTCCATCCTGTAGAAGAACCACAGCTTTTTTATCCAGTCTCCAGTCAACATGCATTAGTTTTTAAATGCCTGTTACCGTGAGAGGTATTTCATGAAATAAATAAAGATGAATAAAAACTAAGAAGAAATTACTTCTGATTTGTTAATTGATTATATTTTCTATAGCCCATTTCTATTTTTAAGCTTCCATTGACCTACAACTTGAAGTTTATCAACCACCATAAAAAAGGATGATCCCGGAATCACAGAATCTAATAAAGAATTGCAGAAGTAGAAAGTTATTTTTGAAAGTTGTTTATTTTTTATTAGTTTCTATAATATTATCCTGACAAACTGGGAGAAGTATAGTCATAAATTTTGGAATTTGAAGGTCATAGTTACAGAGTACATAGCTGCTAGGCTATTCCTAACTGGCCAGTAGTCCAGAAATAGATCATTTCTCACGTAGAGTAGACATACATTTTTACAGTTCTCAGGAAACTTCTTTTATAGGGGGTCATGGTTAGAGTTGCTTAAAAGAAAAACTTTTTTTGTTTTTTTTGTTTTTTGAGACAGGGTCTCGCTTTATGGTTCAGGCTGGCCCTGAACTCAGCCTCCAACTCACATCACAGCAATCCTCCTGCCTCTGCCTCCCAAGTGCTGGGATTACAGGCGTGAGCCACCACGCCTGGCACTAAGGTATGTGGTACTGGTTGCTGCTGGGTGTGAGTCTCCATGCCCAGTATTGTATGTGGTTACCAGGGATCGAACCCAGGTCCTTGCACTTGCAAGGCAGGTGCAGGAACCACTGAGCTAAATCTCCGGCCCCAAAAGAAAAACTTTTAAGAGTGTATTAAAAGAAATTAAATTATGTTCCCCAATATGAAGTTCTTGGGTTTCTTCTTCCACACTGTTCAACAGAACTAAGTGTCAAAAACTAAGAACAAAGCTTAAATCTTCCGTGCCATCTTTGACAGGAGTGTAAATCAAGAGCCTGTCAAATTATTTAGTTTTAAAACTGAAGGTCGACTTCCTGGCGGTCACATTTCCCAGCACTGGTGATTCTGACTGTATGCAGAAGGGATATGAACAAAATTGAGACAGGCAAGGATGGAGAAGGACACAAAGAAATGAGAAGCACAATGAAGGAAAGAAAACTAAACGACCAGTTTCCAAAGCAGGAATACGAAGAATGGATGTAATTTTTCCATCTGCCTGAGATAGGAAGAGAATTCAAGAGAATCAGAAATATTTTCTTAGTAAGATACGGCAAACAAAATTTGCCTTTTCAGAATCAAGTGTTTTAACTCAGATGTCATTGCATGTGTAAGGAAAGGGACACTTTAGGAATTTTTAAATTGCATTATAAATACAGATGAACTTTTCTATTTTAGTATTAAGTGTAGCTGCACAAGCATTCCAGGCATTTGGATCTCCTGTCAGAGCCAAGAACTGTTATCAAAACATCTCTGATGAGTTGATTAGAGGGATGAAAGGAGGACTTAGCAAATTAGTTAAATCCCTTATCTAATTTGCACCTTTGGAAATAAATGAGACTCATGTTTTGACAAAGGTAAATTCTAGAACTAGGATTGATTCCTGCTAATTTATATATAAATAATCTGACAATGTTCTGTATACATATTATAATTTTACATTTTACAAAAACACTATAAACAACACAGCAGCAAACATTAATGCTAATCTATTTGGATTTCTAATTTCTCTAGAAGCTAGTGACTATTAATAATTTTATTCATAAAGTTATAGTAGGATAACATTAAACAAATGAATTTATATATACTGTTGTCAAAATATACTCCATAATATTAATTGAAATAAATCAGACACACAAGCTTCAATATTTCATAGCTTCTTTCACTTGAGAAACTCACAATATAAGCAAAGAGAAAAATAAAAGATAGTTAATGGGAAGTAGCAAGGTAAATCATTTACATTTAGGAAAGGCACAAAGACATGGAGGGAGGGAACAGGAGAGAACATGTCCTACAAACATAAGAGAAATACGTAAAAATATACTCATTAAAATATAGTTCAGTACAATACAAATATGCTACAATAAGGTGCAATAGGACTTTCAGTTAACATTACCTTATAAAAGGTTCTATAATACATAAATTCACTCACACATGTGCATTAATAAACACATAGGCAAAATCTCATTTGTTGAAGAATATCAAAGAACAAATAGCCACTGTTTATTTTCCTGTTTTGAGCCTTACGAACAGTCACCAGAACACAATGCACATAAAAGAAAATTCTACAAATTTATGATGGCAGACACCACAGGCTCTAAACATGGGACACAGTATCCACAGGGTTTGAGTTCCTACTTTCTTAAGGGAACAAGGGTAGTCTCCAGAACAGAGGGACAAAGGACAAACGTGGGACAACTCTTATTGCCCATCCCCTCTTGAGTACTTCCTGGGTAATTAACATTGTCCAGCAGGTATGCATAATTCCCGTTAGCCTCAAAAGTGAGCACTGATATGATTATGTTATAGAAAGGATATACTCACCAGAAATAGCCAATGAGTTCAGAAGAAAGAAAAGAATTTTTGCTAGGTTATATGACATTTTTTCAGTCTTAATAATGACAGTTGATAGTTTGTACAGCTTCAAAGTGATTCCAAACCCACTGTCTTTCTCATCTCCTTTCTTTCCCTCCCTTCCTTTCCTTAGCAGTTTATTTCTAAAGCCATTGGGTAGGATGGAGTAAAGCAAGTGTTCCAAGCAGGAAGAGTACAGGAGCTACATTGGTTCTGGGCAGGTGTCAGAGCCCTAGAAAGGTGAGGAAGAAATCCACACCAGGGAAGGATACAGCTGGGGCATCAGAGCCTGCACTGTGTGATGTGGGTGTGATGGGGATAGGTGGCATTTATGGAGTCTGATCAAATAAAAATATATTAATATATTAATATTATATATTAATTATTATATATTAATATAAATATATATGTAAAATATATAAATTATATAAATATATAAAATAAATATATAAAAATATATTAATACAATGAGTATTAGATGTCTCACTTTTAGAAAAAGGAAATACATATAAGAAATGAGAGAGAACCAGAATGAATGCTGTGGCCTTGGACTGGAATTGTAAGCATCAGCGTAAAGTCAGAGTCATATCTAGATGTGTGTGCACAAATGTATGTTTTCATGCAGAAGTAGATTATATAAATTTGCTTATAAGTGTGGTTGTGTGTATTTATATACACACATATATTCTCTAGCTCTGTCCAGTGAGATCGCTACTCTGAAAGCAGTGACCATACTCAGATGCAAATCTAAATATCATTCTCTGATTGATAGAAAGAAGAGCTCCCTGGGAAAACATGGCTGATTCCACAGCCGAAGCTCAGAAAACATACCACCAGCCTAGAGCATCTTCTTGTGCCAGGAAACAAGAAAACGCACAGAGCATGAATGAGGGAGTTGAAAAACATTCAGAAATCATCTAGAAGGGCTCTCACTGGCCAAAGCTGGGGCGGTTATATCAACAAAGTACGTAAGGATAATGGATTGTAGTACATTGAACTGTAATACTCTCAGGAAATAGAGTTATAAATAAACAAATAAATAGAAAGTCTGGTGAGGACTAGGATTTGCATAATTGCACACCGTTGTCCCAAACAATATTTGGTAATTACAAAGGGAAAAAAACACTGTGGGAAGCCTAGAGGATGCAAATCAAGTAATGAAGTGAATGTGGTCAGTAAAGGAACAGATCAGAACTGGTACCACACAATGGGATGCAATGAGAGAAGTCACCATCACTGTGATATTTCTGCAAAAGACATACAGTGTGAATCTATCATGAGGAAACACCAGACAAACTCAAATGCGGGTATATTTCACAAAATTCAGACCTGCAAATCCAAAAATATTGACTCAGGAAGTTAAGGAAAAACTGATAAAGTATTCCAGAAGGAGTGAAACTAAATAGATGTGATATTATACTATGAGAGGCTGAGGCAGGAAGACTTAAATTTAAGGTCAGCCCAGGAAATTTAGCAATTTAATGAGACCACATTTCTAAATTTTACATTTAGAAAGAGGCTGAGAATGTAGCTTAGTGGAAAAGTTCTATATTCATGCCCAAATACCAACAATGGCGGTGGTTGGGAATGGTATTAAATGAAACCTCTGGATCGGAGCTGGATTATTTTGCTAAGATATTACTTGGACACTGGATAAATATGCTCTAAAGATTAGATGATGACCTTGGTTAATTTTCTGATAATTTCAAATTGTCATGAGCTGTCTTCCGACATTGTCTGTCCCTGTCTTCCAACTCAGGTATTGAAGTTAACTCCCAGTAGCTAAGAAAAGATTGTTTACAAATGGGGCCCACAGAGGGATGATGAAGTTAAAGTGAGGCTGCAGAGGTAGCCCCCATTGATTCTGAACCACTCATATGAAAGCAGGAGTTGGATTTACAGAAAAATCAGAGTTAATGTGCACGGAGGAAAGACCATGTGAGGACCCAGCAGTTTAATCTTCAGTAGTTCAGGAAAGATGTTTTTTGAAACAGATGTAGAACATTTCCATAAGGTCTTGGTTATTTCAAAATAAGAAAATATTAATATGTATTAAAATTTTCAAATCCTGTACGTGTGTCTGTGGAGTTGAGAGAAGAGCCGGAAGGTAAAGCTCTATGCTGCTTTCGACATACACAATGAATATGCTGGTTAGCTGTTCCAGGTCGGCGCCAATGCAGCCTGAGAGGAAATGAGTTGAAGCTGAAAGATCAAATATATGGATGGAAATATGTATCAGCTCCCTTTAATGAAAAGCTCTTTAAATAGAAAATTTCTCAAATATTTCTGCCATTCTCGACGGGCTTAAAACCGGGCTTCATCCCCTGTAAAGCTGTGCTTCCACTTTTTACAAATTAAATGCTGTGAGAGCCCAAAGTTCATGTACAGGTTTTTAAAATGTCATTACTTTGGCTGGAATAGTAGTCCTTAATAAAAATTAAAACCACCTTTACTCACACTCCCCCTTCCTTCTATCATAGGGTTAGAAATTCTGAGATGCCCACTCAGTTTGTATTTGTATGAGGGCCTCTTCAGCTCTTTAGATTTTAGGTCCCTTTCCTCACCACACCCCCACTCACCCAGGATTTCATCAGCATGAGAATAGACCAGAGAGCACGCTGGCCAGGGTGGCACCATCTGCTGACAGGAGGCTGGCCCTGACATCTGGATGCCGCTGACCTTCAAGGCTGCACCGAGGTCCCAGAGCAGGTATCAAACTCGGTCCCAGAGCACAAAAGATCTCCAAGAAAAAGCATGCGTTGCACCTTTCCAGACCCAACTGGAGTACCTCTAAACCGTGTTACTGACCAAGAGCCCTGGGAAGGATTGAAGGGACCCATGTGTGTTGGATAAGTAAGGTAAAGAACCGAACTGTCCAGCTCAGTAGATTCTGGACTGAGAGTCTTCTCCCAGTCAGTTTCTAACACCGCAAGTGTTTTCTTCATATCCCCGACTCCTGCATGTGTGTGTATACACACGCACACACACATTCATAACCTGAGCTTTGAATTACAAGCCCCACAATTCATGGTGAACTGTCCTCCAGTTCAAAAATACTTTATTATTCTCTCCAGTTGAGGATGATACCTTTCCACATCATTGAGGTTAGAGTCGGTTGTGGGATTGCTTTGTGTGATATAAAATATGCCGGTGTGGTGTGTGTTACTTCAGGACAGTATCTTTAGGGATAACACGTGATCTGCTGTCTCTGTTTCCTGATACAAAATAGCAATGATCTAGGTAAAGGCTGCTGCATCAGCTGATCCCAGAGTAAGGCATGAGGAGCAGCAGAGATGCAGCTAGCCACTCTGGGTCATGAGTCACAGGCGTTTAAGGGGACGACAGCATAACAAACCTAGTCCACGTTGACTGATACAATATCCAGTTAGCCATTGTCATTTCATACAAGCAAAAAGTTTAGGGCTCAAATAAATATCTTAAAAACATATAGATGGGATGTCAGATATCTAGTCTGAGGTATTGAAAGATAGCTTTCAAAAATCCCTGTCAGGTTTTGTGTCTATAAAGTATGCATTTGCTAGGTTGCTAAAGCCACAATAGTTTGAAGACCCTAAAAATGGTATGTCAAACTCTGCTTCAGTAGCACACATTCAAGCTGGTATTTCACAGTCAGAGGACACATGCTAAATTTTTGTCCTATGGTTTCTTGTATATTACATTATCCTACATCTTGGAAATTATTCCTCCACATCCACAAGTATGTGGGGGGGTCACAAGATTCCTCAGTAGTTACAGGCCCATCACTCCAGTCATTTCTCACTCACAAACAAAGTTCGAAGCACAAAAAGCTACAAGTATGTTTCTAACTTCATCAGGAACCTGCATTCAAAGATCCTTTATTGGCAAAATTTACCCCATCTTAAGCAAGAGAGACATTAATCTGGGATATTCCTGTGTTTCACTAGAAGAACCATCTGGTTTTCATAATTATCCCTGTGGAAGTTTACTATTTGACTACATCAACGGTAATTTTTAAAAGCCTCATTTCTAAAACTCAATGGCAAAACCGTCCTACTATTCTTTTAGCACTAATTTTTAAAAAATTAATGAGAATAGAAAAAGTTTATAATAATGACTAGGACCCTGAACATAACTCAGAGCACCATCCCTGTCTAGTAAGTGTAAGGTCCTGAGTTCTATTGCTGGTACCAGAAAAAAAAAAAATGACTATAGAACAAAACAGAGGAATGCCATTGGGAAGAATCTGTTTTCTTACAGTGGGCTATTAACAACCCGGGCCATTATCCGAAAGTTTAGAACAGGAAGTGGCAGATAGCCCCACTGGCTCAGAGAAATACTTTAGCTAATATAATTTCGTTAATGAAATTGGAAGTTCTCCTAGAAATAATAACTGTGCCAGGAATGGACAAAAATTCAAAAGGTTAAGTTAAGATATCCCTGTTTCTGTAAACTCTAATTTTGCAGACTCTACTGCTGAAACTTACTAATAAGAATTATGTGAGAAGAGTTAATGAGTATTATATATGAATTTCCAAATAAATTTGTGAAACATTCAATACTATATTATATTATCTTTTTTACCAGTGAACATTAGCATATTACGGACATTTAAAAATATTGCAGTTGGGAGCTAGGGATTTAGCTCAGTGGTTCTGGCACCTGTCTTGCAAGAAAGAGCAAGGTCCCAGGTTTGATCCCTGGTAATCACATACAATAATAGCAGGTGTGGTGACTCATTTCCACCAGCAATCAGTACCACATTCCACAGTGCCAGCCAATCATGCCTATAATCCTAGTACTCAGGAGGCAGAGGAAAGAGAATTGCTGTGAATTTGAGGCTTGCCTGGCCTACATAGTGAGTTCAGGGCCAGCCTGAACTACAAAGTGAGACCGTGTCTCAAAAAAAAAAAAAATTGCAGTAAACAAACCTAGTTTTCATTGTTTAATGAGTGATTCCTAGACTTATTGGAAGCATTTGATAATATCCTGGGAAACTAATAGTTTCTGGATACACTGAAGGTTTACAACTATATAAACACTAAGGGATGGTCTGCTGATTAGAGCTGAATTTTCACAATTGTCTTAGATCCCTAAGGGGATGAGACTGTGTGACAAAGATTTACTACTCTGAAGAGACACAATTTGAAGCAATGTAACCACATTGTATCAGTCGTGAAATGGTTACAGAGAAATGCTTCTACATTATTCCTGGAAATTGCAAGCAGTGAGTGTTTAGTGGTGTTACATAGGAAGTGCTATCTGGTTAGCCAAATAACCAATCCAATTTCAACTCTTATTTGCAAGTGGTTCTTTGCACCCAAACTGATTTATACCCTCAACCAGCCATCACTGCTATGGTATGCAGAATGCTGATCCAGCAGAAACCTGAACAGAACGCTCAGATTAGAGGTGCACACATCTACAGCATCACAAAACCATTTCTGGGATTTAGGTTTGTGATTAGCAGACAGCTATGAGCCCTGCTAGTCACAAGATACCCGAGAAAGCCTTGCCTTTGCTGGTCTTTATCATTCAGAACTGTCTCTGAAGCTGTCCCGAGTATGACAGACTGCCTTTTGCTACCCTGAGTATAGATGTTGGTAGTTCTCTGATTTCTGGTGTCTTGAGGCTCAAAGTGAGTAGGCAAATATTTCCTTTGAGTAACATAATTGTGGGGTGGACAGCAACAAATTCAAGTGTTTACAGCAATCTCTCTCTTTTATCTGAATCAGAACTAGCCAGACCTTCAGCATCTGCACTGCTCCTACATGAAAACTGAATTCCATGGTCCTCTACCGCGATTAGAACAAGACACACAGAAACACAGACTGAACTTCCTCAGAAGTCACAAGTAAAGTCAGGTTAAGACTGCTGTCATTGCCAGATGATTCCTCAGCCCCATGGGTCTCACTGGCATTAATAGTTACTAGAGGTCTCTATTCATTTCTAATTGACTTACAGCTCAATTAGCAAGTGCTGGTTGTAATTCAAGTTGATCAGCTAAGGCTGAGACTCCTCTACACAGCTTTCAAAGTTTCTCTCCAGAATACAGGCAGATCTCAATGTCCTTAGAGAAACAATGATGCAAGATTTCTCATTTAACCCCACATAGGAAGGGACATAGTAATGTTCCATTCAGAATTCTTTTAGAGTTAAATCTGTATCTGAGACCATTTGGAAGCACAAGCAGCTAGCATTTGGGCTGTAACTCAAGACTGTGCATAAGCCAAAACTAAAATTCCTGTCATAATCCAAGTTTTCATATGTCAGCGTGGCTGTAACTCGAGGATCCTTTGTATATTTATTGTCTTAATCTTTTCAGCCTACTATACCAAAATATCAGAGGCTAGATGGCTTGTGAAACAGATATTTAGTTTTCAGCACTAAAGAGCCCAAGGTCAAGGCCCTGGGAAAGCCAAGATCTGGCAAGGATGCTCTTCCTGGTTTACAGATGGTGATCTTCTTATATCCTCACATGGAAAAAAGCCAGAAAGAAGTAACTTCATTTGTGAGTCTTCTTAGAAGGGCATCAGTCCCTTCCTGAGGCTCTGTGCTCCTCACCCAGTGATCTTCCAAAGGCCTCATATCCAAATACCATCACATTGGGTGTTTCAGTATATACAAATATGCCCTCCATAACATCCTGCCCTAGCCTCACTAAAGTTGTCTGTTAAATATAAAACACATTCTCTTCATCCCAACAGCTCCAAAAGTATTCACCCCTTCCAGCATCAACTCTGAAGTCTCATCTAAATCTCATTTAAGCCAAGTCTGAGAGATATTCAAGGTGTAGCTCGTTGTGCAGCAAAAACCCTCTCTAGCTGAAAACATGTAAAACCAAACAAGTTACATGTCAGAGACCGGAGGAGAATTAAGGCCTAGCTGACCTTCTCTGTGAGCACGAAGCAGAAAGGCTGCCCTTGGAGATGATTGCATATTAAGGAAAGTTAAGACAGCTGAGGTGCAGTTGTTTACTGGAGCATGTACTAATGCTATTGGATACCAGATGAATACTGTCTTACTTTGATTGCTTGTGCCTGTGTTTGAGTGAAAAGCAAGGCGAGCCAAAGGCTCTGAGCTTCTCTGTCCACCAATCATGATGGCCCCAGGCTGTCCACATGTTAAACTGATTCCAGGTCTGTCTTTCATCATCATTCACACTCAGTCAAGGAGAACAAAGTAAGAAGCTGGGTGGATCATCTACAGAAGGCAGCTCAACATGGGGCTTCTTGGGACGCTGACTTGCACCCAACGTGGGGCTTTGGGACGTCGGCTTGCCTACAGATATATACTTCTAAAATGCAATGTTAGGACAGGTGTTGAGTAGACATTCCCATTCCAAAATAAAGAAAAAGGAAAGGACAGGGTGGGTCCTAAACAAGCCCCAAATCTAGCAAGGCAAACTCCATGAGGTCTTAAAGCTTGAGAATAATCCAGAACCTCTGGGTTTCAGTTCATAATATTTTGCCCATGACGCCCCCAAAATTCGTTTTGGCACAAGGGTTCACTTACTCTAAACAAAATTGTTATGTGGAGATTGGCTGGCAACTTGGCTTGGCTGACTATCAGTCACTTGACTGATAAGGTACAGATTCTGGGCATGCTGCACGTCACCCCACACAACACAAGTATAGTTGTAATCCATTTGGTGGTTGGGGCAGAGCTCACATTCGAACCCATGGAGAAGTGCTCTTAATATTTAGGTCAAGAGACAATATCCCTTTACAGGATATCCCACATATACTTTGTCTATTCACATTTCAGTGTTACTAACCCTTTTCTGCTTTTAGTACAAGGAGTCTACTGCAGCATATCACTTTTTGTCCAGATATGTATGTACAATTTTTTTTCCATTTTTTTGGTCTTCGTAAAACTGATTAAGACTATATCTCCTTACATCTTTATCTGACATTTTATTACCTGATTTTCAGTCAGTTACTATCTTTGTGTAGATTTTTCCAGTCTACTAGGCAATGGTTAGTCTCTTTAAAGACTTTGTTACTGTAAAGATTTCCAGACTTTCAGATTTGAGTTCTGATTAGATAGTAATGTATTTACAATGCCTAGCCTGAACTCCTAACAAATAAATTAAATATAATTAATATCTTTTTAAAAATTCCAGATCATTATATAATATTTATATATATTTATATATTTTGTCATATATATTCATACACACACACATACACACACATATATTTGTACCAGGAAGACTTCATGCTTGTGAGGCAGGCACAAGAACCACTGAACTGAAATCTTGGCCCAAGATCATCTTAATCTTTAGCCTATGTGGTTTCTAAATTTTAAAAACAAAGTGACTAAATATAAGTTCTATAATTGTTTAAATTATTTTTACATATTTTATCTATACACTTGACTTTTCATACTTAATAATTGATAGTTATTTTAAAGATTTGCATTTATTTAGATTTAGTCATAATTATTTTATCCTTTTTATTTCATTTATATATGTATATTAAATATATTTATGTATATTAAATATATTTATATATGTACTCTTTTAATACAAATAGAGTGACAGAGCATATTTTTGAATGTAATTTTTCATCATGGAAAAGGAACTTTGTCATTATGAAGAAAAAAAAATTGCTTCTTATAGAAAAATTGCTCCTTTCCAGCACCAACTATACATTTACACTTTGGTTTTGATATACCAAATAAAAAACTATTTCCATATTGTGGAACAAACTCATGTGAAACTAGTCACTTTCTAACACCAGAGTAATAATTAGTGAGTGATTAGTCAGGTGTTCATTACTGTAACAAGATATTTGAGGCAGACAACTTTACAAAGAAGAGAAGTTTATTTTAGTTCATAGTTCTAGAGGTACCAGGGTAAACAGCACTGCACACAGACTCTAGTAACAGCCTTCTAACTTGAAGCACAGCACGGTGGGAGCATGTGTGTATCTCTGTGAACTTTCTCCCTTCTTTGTATAAAGGCACTAGAATTCAAACATGGAAGCTCCACCCTATCGACTTGATAGAATGACTTCAGAGGCCTCCCATTTGAACACCACAGTTAGACTGTTTCTACCCTCTTTGTCCCTTTAACAGAAGAGTTTGGGGATAAACTCCTGTGGGAGTCCCGAGGACAAACCATATTAGGTGCCAGCTATTAAGGCTGGGCACCGGGAATGAACTACTCTTTGTATGCACTGAGAGACAGGTTAGAAAAACCTCTGCCATCCCCAGCTAGGGAAAAGAAGGACCTGACTCTCCCTTGGACAGTGATACTCCCTCACCCTTCTCTACTGTGGAGAAGTAGCCATTTCTGTCCCTCTTCATTTCCCAGACTTGTCCTTCAACATGCATTGCTGAAGCTATTGCATGAGGGAAGAGGAAACACAGAGAAATACAGGGACACAAGTAGAGAACATAGAAGGGGACAGTTAATACTGTTTGGCCCTAAGCCAATGAAAATAGCCATCAGCAGCATATGTGTGTATGGGTGTGTGAGTGTGTGTGTATGGGTGTGTGAGTGTGTGTGTGTGTGTGTGTTATTTCAGAGAAGGTAGAGTGATCTTTTAATTATTAAGCATATTAGGTGAGTGTTCCAGTGCTATAACAACATACCTGAGATAATCAATTCAAAAGGAAGAAAGTCTCTCTTTAGTACATCAATAGTTGGCTCTGTTGCTTTAAGACTGTGGCAGCACAATGCATCATGGTGGTAATGAGTGGTGGGAGGGGCTTGTATACCCCATGGCGACCAGGAAGAAAAGGGAGAGAGGAAAAGCCAAGAATCCCACCCCCAGTGACATAACTTCTTTCTCCCAGTCCCTGTCTCCTAACAGGAGCACCATATCTCTATAGTGCCACAGATGGGCAGGAAAGTCATTAGCATATGAGTTTTGGGGGGGACTTTCAGAATCCAAACTACAGTACATATTAAAGAAATACATTTTCATTATTTTCAGGCACATAGTATTAAAAAGTGAGACAAGGAAGTAAATTTTAGACAACATTCCTTTAAAGCAATTACTTTAAAGAACATCTGAATGAGTTGTAATTAATGAATCAATTATTTCAGAATAAATGAATATTTCTAAGGTGCTCGAGGGTGTTAATTCCAAATGTAAGTAAGTTCCTGTAGTTTTTCTTATATTATTTATTACTCAGTTATAGCTTTCTTTATTGCTTTCCCATCAATGGCTTCCACTTGGCCTGATAAGGGTACTTGCACAGCAGGATCCTAGACAAGAGCTTCACTTTGAGCCTCTGATCACAGGCAGTAAAGTACTTTATCCAGACTTATGTTAAAAACCTTCAGCCTTGCTATTTTTCTGGGCAATAATCCAAAACCAGAAGCAATTCTTATCAACCGTGTTCTCCACCTATGTCCCAGGACTGCTCTATGTTTCCTTTCCCCATCCTGAGTTTCAATCTCTACATAGTTTTCCACTGAAACATGGTAAACAAGCTCTCCTATTGCTGGTCACAGAAAGCTCTTTACCCTGCTAAATTCTGTCTCCACTAGATTGTTCTCTAAGTTATCAGGTTTCAGGAAACAGTTCTAGCTTATTTTGTAGTCCTCTGTGCCTAGGAGTTAGGAAAAGGTTAGGTCAAAATTTTAAGAAATCATTCAGGCCATATCTGGACCTTTTTATCCTATTGTATATATTAAAAAAATCTGTTCCCAGTTTTAGATCTTGCCATTTGTCCACATGACTAGTATAAAACCTAATTGAATTATAAACATAGATAATATCATTAAAGAAGTGGGAAATGATGGTGTTAGGGAAATTTGAAAATGAGTGTATACAATAAGACTAAAAGAAAAGTAAATTGCATATAATGACACTATTGTATTCTAGATAAAGTGTATTCAGTGAAACTATGGATTAAAAATTCCGATTCTGCTACACATGTATACTGACCTGAGCTATTACATCAATGAATGATAGATGATGAGAGCCAGATTTCAGGTTACAGGCAAGCAAAAGAAGTGGGTAGACTGATCACTGAGATAATAATTACAATTTGAAACATAAGTATAAAATAGAGATATTGTTGAGTGTATTAATCAGCTTTCCCATGGTTGGAGCAAACTACCCAATGTTCTTAATTTAAATAAGGAAATTGTTCTTAGAGGATTTAGGTCAAGGCCAGTTGGCTCCAAGGAAGAAACAGCATCGTAGAAAACCTGGCTGAAGAATAGGTGCTCACTTACGGCAGCCAGGAAACAGTGGACAAGATAGATCCTTCCAAGTCACACCTTCCGTGCCCCACCTCCAAAAAGGCCCCATTTCCCACCAGCTATTGAACCCATCTGTGGATGAATCCATGGATGAGCATTGTAGTGCCATGCTCCAATCATCTTTAGGGACATTTAAATTTAAGCCACAACCCTAGGCATTATGACAAGAACTCTGGGAGGCTAAGGCAGGAGGATGCCAAGTTCCAGGCCCACCAGAGCAAGTTAGCAAGATCCTGTATTGAAATAATAAATTAAATAAAGGAAAGGAGAAAAAATCTCTCATAATGTAGAATCCCAGATAATCTATGTAGATACTGTATCCTAAAGAAGGTGGCACATAACTCCCTCCTCCATAATTTTGGGCTCTACTTAGAGATGTCTTTCCAAAGAGTACAGCAATGCCCACCACCAGTCCCAAGACTCTACTTGGCTGCATGAAGAGCACAGAATCAACAACACTTTCCTCATGCCAAGAAGCCAAGAAAGGTTGGTTTCAATAGAGGTTCAATGGTCAGCCCATCTTGTTCCACAGCCAACACAAGGGCATCACTCTATGTACCCTCTTGTGCTGCAGGTGAAGGTCCTCATTCTTTCTCTGCCAAGAACAGAGAAAGCTTTAGGATTGGCTTAGTGTCATAGGATATGGGACAGAGTATACTTCAAATGCTGACAAAGGAAATACACTCCCAAACAATGTCATATGACCAGTCCAGGCTGTGAGGGCTCCTCATCTCCACAAAAGGAACCACTCTGGTTCCAAGGCACACACCCAAAACCAAGCAAGGGAGGAGGGGCTGAGCATGACTGCCTTTCTCAGGGGCTCTAACTCACAGAAATACACAGCAAACAATGTAACCAGCAGGAGTTCCTTTTGAAAAATAAAGTAAAGAAAATGTAATTATCTTGTAATGAATGATGGAAGGAAGCTACCTTAAGTATCAGGGGAATATAGTGAGCCATTACTACTACAGAAACAATTACTTCAGCAAATTAAGTTTTTGGAATCATGTTGGAGAGGCAACTTAAAAATGAGTAGGACCTAGGAGAAGAAAAACCACAAGCTCTGGAGAAAGACAGTGCTCTTTATAAGCTACAGAAGTCAGAAGAAAACCAACAGAGCAGAATCACACTCACCAAGAATGGCAATGTCTCAGAGGGGATACAGGATAAAATATCGCTTCCTCCCTCGGAGGATATATGAATCTCTTCAAAACTTGCCCTTTGCATCTGCCTAAAGTGTCAAATTCCAATGATAACTGGAAAAATAATTTACTACTAAAGTGACTAATTTCATTTTCAGGTAGACTATAAAAACAAGTTATATGATGTATGTATCAAGACTAAAATAATGAATTACTTGTATTTAGTCAACTAATGATTAACACATAATGTCTGTGAATTGAGAAGATGAATATTACTTATAAAACAATTAGTATACATTTGTTATCTAGAAAAGTAACAGAGGTTAAGAGCATAAGTTGATATTCAACCAAGAGCAATGCCTGAACTTCTCAGTCTCAGTCTCAGTCTCTTCATTTATGAAATAGAATTGTTTCGGGGCCGTGGAGTTAGCTCAGTGGTTCTGGCGCCTGTCTTGCAAGCGCAAAGACCCGGGTTCAATCCCCGGTAACCACATACCATACTGGGCATGAAGACTCATGCCCAGCAGCAACCAGTACCACATACCACAGTGCCGGGCGTGGTGGCTTACGCCTGTAATCCCAGTACTCAGAAGTCAGAGGCAGGAGGATTGCTGTGATGTGAGTTTGAGGCTGAGCTCAGGGCCAGCCTGAACCACAAAGTGAGACCCTGTCTCAAAAAAAAAAAAAGAAAAAAAAAAGAATTGTTTCTAGTCCCTGCCTCATAGAGTGGTCACAATGCTTAAATTAATTGATACATGCCAAGGACTTATAATGGTATCTGGTAGGTACCAAATCTTATCAAAAAATTGACTGCCGTTTTCAGTGGGAGTTTGCAGCGACCTTATTTTTACCTCTTTACATCGCCCGGGAAGCTACATTGACCACGTCATCCCTGACATCTCATTGCTCACTTCGTCATGCACAGTCGTTCCCTGGCTTACCCAGGAGCAAAGTTCACTGATTCTTCTCGTTCTCGGCTTTCCTGCCATTGGGATTGCTACCTCCTAACGCCTGCCTTTGGTTAGCGTCCTTACAGATTTCCCCATTGCCATCACTTACATGGCACTGAAGCCACCATCATCACTTGATAGTCCATAATTTGTTGTTCTGATGCCTCCATCCACCACAGTTCATTCACACTCTCACAATAGGATACATTTTCTTTTTGTTGTATAATTATTATTGAGATATAATTCATATCACTCAATATGTACTATTAAATGATTTTTTGGTATTTACAGATTTGTACAGAAATCAATATTACCTACTTATGGAACATTTTCATCAATCCCCTCATAAAATTTGATCACTTTCTCTTTCTTACCTTCAGCCACAGAAAACTCTAATCTACTTTCTGCCTGTATACATTATCTAATCTGGATATTTTATGTAAATAAAATCATAGAATATGCAAGCTTTTGATCTGACTGCTCTTACTCAGCATAACAAGTTTTCTCAATGTTTATCTGCACTGTAGCATATATGAATATTTAACACTTTTTCATGGCAAAATACTACTCCATTATATGCATATAATCATATTTTGTTTATCCACCTATTTACTGATGGGCATTTAATTTGTTTGCACATTTAAACTGTTGCTTTCAACATACTGCTGTGAGTATTCCTGAATAAGTTTCTGTGTGAACGTGTTTGAGTTCTCTTGAGTATATGTCGAGGAGTAGAATTACTGGCCTATGTGATAACTCTGCGGCTATCTTTGTGAGGCAGCACCATTGTTTTCAAATGCAACAGCCATACCATTGCGTGTTTCCACCAGAAACATGGAGGGTTTCAACTTCTACATCTTTGTCATCCTTTTCATTATAGTCATTTTGGTGGGTATGAGGTGTTACCTTATAGTTTTGATATATATCTCCCCAGTGACTAATTTGAATACTTGTATATCTCCTTCAGGAAGATGTCTGTTCAAATCTTTTTCCTATTTCTTACATTGGTTATTCATTACTGAGCTGTGTTAATTACGTGTTCTGGATTCTGACAATCCCTCATGTATGTTTTGAAATTATTTTCTCCCATTCTGTGGGAATTCATGGGTCATTCCCTCCTCACGTTGTCTTCCAAAGTACAAAATTCTTAATGTTGATACATTTCCATGCACCTAATTTCTCCTTTGTTACTTAAAATGTACGTGGAAGAAATTATAACCTACCTAAGGTCATAAACTTTGGCCCACACCTATAATCGCAGCATGCAGAAGGCTGAAGCCTCAGGACCACAAGTTCAAGGCTGCTTTATGCTACATAGTGAGTTTAGGGCCAACCTGGACTACATAACAAGGCCCTATCTCAAAAAAAAAAAAAAAGTACAATTTCTCGCTGTGAAAAAGTCTCCTCTTCTACATTTTAAATAGATGATGGTAAATCTCAAATGCTATAATATTTTGATTCCACACTAAATACATTTAAACTTAATATTAACATTTTTATTTTAAAATCAAACTGCAAATATGCACTCCTAATCTTTTGAAAAGTTGTGCGGCTTATTTTTATTATTTTAGGGCTTATTTTTTGAAAATTTACCTGAAGATGTAGCACAATACAACACACTCCTGTTAACATATTGACCTTCGTCTAGATGATAAAGGATTTAAAACATTTTAGTGCTAAATTTAATTATCATTTCCAACTTCCATAATATTATGTGTTTCAATTCTGCCCTTTAATTTATACTCTCACAAATTCAATGTCATTTTACACAAATGGTTTGTTTAGACTTATTTTCAAGTTTCTCCATTTCTTTACCATTCCTTCTTGCATTTGACCTTCCTTTGAGAATAACATTTCTTCTTCCTTAACTACATCCTTTAGGAGCTGCTAAGTATAGATCTGTTTTTGATTGCCTGAAAATGCCTTTATTTTGTTTGACCTTCTTCTCGAGAGTTCAGTTCAGTGTTCATAAAGGTTATTTTTTCAGAAGCTATTCCCATGTCTTTTGCTGATGTTGCTGCTGCTGAAGTCACTCTTGCAGGGCCGACCAACCGTCACCAGAAGGCTCTTTTCCTCTAAGTAACTTTAGGGTTTGTTTATAGTTTTGAGTGTTCTACAGTTTCATTACAGTCTTTCCAGGTATACATTTATTTTAATTCTAATTGCTACCAACAGATTTAGAACTTCCACTAATTCTTCAAATCCTTTATCTTTATTTTTTGTCTAGCTTTAAACTTATTCCCTTGGTTCTTCTCAAAACTTTAAGGGTAGGTGGTCACCCGATGAGTTTTTTAGCTGTTAAAGATCTTTATTCAAAAGATCTTTATATAATCCTATATAGGATTATATAGGATCTAAGTTCCTCACAAACTAGCAGGCGAAGGTCTTCTATCATGTAAGAATTTCTCTTTCTGTCCTCCACACATCTTAACATTTATTTCATTTTTCACATCTCCTATTTCTCTATGTTAGTTTCTTTCTACCTGTTTTCCAGTTAACTTGCTTCTTTTCCTTTATATCTACACCACTGGCTGTCAGTGAATAATAGTGAATTTTCTTTAATTGAGTTAGTTGTTGACTCATAAAAGTTGCTATTCCAGATGCACTCTTTTCAACAGTCTAACTTATTATATGGATAACACAGTTATTAACCAATGAAAAATGTCTTTCTAATGTAAACAAGCAGAAAACATCAAGAATAATTAGTTTCCTCTGGAAGAAAGAGTAATATACATTTGTTATTCTTCCTCAGGATTTATAAATTCCTGCTCCATGACACAGTTTAGTTATCAGACATTCTGAGTACTTCCTGTCACACTAAGTATCTCACTGCTTCCTCACATGGATGATAATGATGCAACCCAAAGGGCAGACAGTGGATGCTTTCTTAAAAGCCCAAGTGCCACCTAGACTCACCAGAAAGATAGGAACTATATTCCACAATTAGAGTGATCTTACAGCTCAGTGAGGTTTATATCAGACCAGTAGCCTAGTTCAATGCAGCATACCCTATGAAAAATACAACATAATTTGGAATACCTTCTCTATACAACTTTCAGCAAAACTTTTGCATTTTGGAAGGTATTTATGCTATGTGTACAAGGTAATCTTTCATTTGATGACTTGAAGCTCAGCTAATTTGAATGTGACCTGGGGTAAGAGAAGCGTTCATCCTGGGAAAGCTATACTGCAAAGTGCTGTGTTGTGATTCCCTCTGGCGCAGCCATTTTAATAGTATTGCAGACTAAATGCTTTGGGAATGTTTCTACCCAGAGCTGTACACTGCACGTTACACACTGTGAACTATGAAGGCTTAACTACATGGGACAGAAGGAGAGATGAAGAAAAAAATGCATGAAATGTTTGAAGTAGAATTCTATTCCTCTATGTCTTCTTATTGCAGCACAGATAAGCAAGGGCTGATCTATATGTTTAAATTATAGCATATGTTTACATTTTAAAAATTGTTACAGTAAAAGACACATAGTCATCATTCATCTTTAAAATGCTCCACCTCACTTTAAACACACTAATCTCATCATTCTTGCCACTCTGAAGCAGTTCTGGCAGTCTTCTTTTGTGTCTTTATGCAGCACAATAAAAAATACCCTTACTCTTGCTCCTGAGTGCCAGCCAGTGAAGAAGAAGCTCATAAAAACATTACCATGTGTCTTCTTCCAACGTATTTGCCACGTGTGGCATTACGCAGCTTCTGGCTCTGCCCCAGAATCAAATGACCATGAAAGGTAGCAATTTCCTTGCACTATAATAGTTTTTTAAAAATTCACTGTGTTATCATATCCAATGTGTTAGTGAATAATAATGCATTTTTAAATCTATCTCTATACTGTTCATAATTGTATCTGAGTTGCTTTACAAAGTTTTCTTCAGATTCATCTTCTAGTTCATTATTTTACTTTTCAGGTGTATGTAATATTCTGTCTGATATACTTCAATATTCTTTCAGTGTTTACATTTTCAATTTATAGAAGCTCTATTTGGTCTCTGATACTGTATTTATCCTTTTAATCACTTAAGTGTCTTTTTAAAGTTTAACAGACAAATGTAACATCTGATATTGCTGACTCTAGTGAACTATTTTCTTGAACTTTATATAACTTTAAATGGAGAGTACCTCTTTGGGCCATTTCTGTGGAAAATCTCTTGGGCCCTTACAGAGGGTCTGCTTTTTCCAGCTGCCCTTGAGTTTCATTGGTCTATGACTCCTTATCATGTTGATGTCAGCTCTTAAGTTCATGTATCATACAGAGTTGTATATTGTATATATTTGATTCACAATCCATGATGACAAACCTGTTATAGTAAGACTTCTCCGGTGAAAACATCACCCCACAAGTCTCAGGCTTAGCTAGAGAAATTTCCACTAGTCCCCCTGCATTGTGAGTGGCATTACTTTGTGTTCACTGTTTTATTGGGGGGCTGCCTTTTGGCAGAAGCCCCACTTCTGTTTATGCATCTCATTCATAATTCCTGCTTCTGGTAGAATCCTACCTTGTTGTCTCTTTCTCTTTGCTTTAATAAATCCCTAGCTTATGATGACTACCCACACCAATCCACTATCTACAAAAACCACACACACACACACACACACACACACACAC
>PVIR01009444.1:0-53211 GCA_004026965.1 Petromus typicus | reverse complement strand
GAAATAACCCATCACTTTTATCATTACTAATAATGATAATTCTTCCACCATCATTGTCTTAGTTACTCTCTCCTACGCACTGAGACAAAGTACTCAGTGCCTGAGGATTAAAGGAAGAGAGCTTTATTTTGGCTCATGGTTTGGAGAGGTTTCATTCCATAGTCCACCAGCACGAAGGCAAGCAGCATGGCAGAGGGTTGCAGCAGAGGAAAAAAGCTCAAAACGTGGCAGTCGGGAAACCCAGGAAGGATGAAGGGAGGAGGGAGGAGATACGCTCTTCTGGGCCACAGCCCCAGGACCACCTCCTCTGACCACACTTCACCTCCTCCCAACATCACATTTAGCTGTATTCTCATCCACTGGAGGGGATCATGGGCTCATGATCCAATCATCGCCCCAAAACCCCACTTACAGGCATGTGAAGCTTTAGAGTGGCATCCAGATACTAATCACATACCTTCACAGTACCCTTGATCCACTCTTTACATGCTGATTTGAATAGTATCTCCACTACAACAGACTAATGCATTCTTTCCCCAAATACAGATAACAGCAGTTCATTTGTATTGCTGATAGTATAGATTATTTTCCAGTTTCACATAAAAAGAGTTTTATAGCTTTTTTTATGTTGTTCTGTTTACCAGATTTACTACACCAACTTATGTTTAGTGTAAAACCATAGTCCGACCAATGTCTTACACTAGTGAAGGGCAAGGTCCTGGAGCTTTGCAGCATTTTGATCTCTCAAGGTATGCCCATCCCCCACAGACCTGATCAGGTTTCCCCTGTCCCTTCTGAGTTGGTCTTTGAGAGGAAAAGAGAGAAAGGGCCACAGACCAGCCCTCTGTGTCAAGCAGGAGAGAGACAGCATTTCTTCAGATGCTCCTCTCTGGAAGAGGAAGCTAGGTTCTGGTGGGTCAATGCAAACCATCAAGGTCAGATCCTCATTGAAACCACAGTAGATGTGAAGGTGCTGGTGACCGGGAACCACACAGAGCACCAGGACCATTATCTGCTGCTCGGGCCTCTGGCTATCACTCTGCAACTCTGCAGGAGAACACATTAGCTTTCAAAGGGAGCGGAGTAGATGCAGGGACTTGAATCTTAAACATGAGTGAGTTACTTTTCAAATCCACTTTTGGAGTTTTGTATTTTTCTTCCCACAACAAAAAGATTAGTGAATGAATAGATGTATACACAGATTGATAAATGTACAATTTTCTCCTTAAGGATTAAGTGTAAATTTATGGTTTATATCATTGGTACAAAGAATTATAAGATTCAATAGGATATTATTAATGTTATTTCTGAGATATGGGTGTATAAACTGCACATGTTGTTGAGTCTAAGGTGATGCAATCAGACTTAGTACTTAAGATCAGTTCCCTTACAAATAAACAATCAGGAACAATGTTCATTTTTAATACATTTATGCATAAATAAACCACTAGTTTAACACTGAAAAAATGTCTGTCAGAATGCTGTGAGGATCACCTGAAAGAAACACTCATGTTTGTGTAATTTTTTGTCCACTTCTAAAACAACTAGGTAACCTCTGCCACATAAATTTGATCACACAGTGAGAAAAAACAATGACTAGAAATGGCAAAATAACCACTTAAAGTGCCATTTTTCAATAGCTCACTTTGGCATATAAGGTGCACAATATAGTGCCTAAGAATAAACCAGTAGAATAATCTTCTTTATGTTTTTAAAAAAAGGAAACAGCTTTCTAAGATACAGCTGCATAGACTATATGAATATTCAACATAAGAGAAACTGGCAAATTTACTCCATCATTAAGCATTTTTGTGACAAGCTGGGTATTCATCCCATTAGGGGTCTTTTTTGTATGTTCTTTTTGTCTAATGCTCACTCATGCCCTTTCCTGACATCCTGCAAGACTAGCCTTTTCTTTTCTTCTCCAAATTTCTGATTACCCATATTGTTAGAAACTCTTACTGAGAGAATTCTTTACAAAGATAGAAAGGCAAGGCTTTTGTCTAAATTTTCATTTCACAATCAAAAGCTGGATCTAAGGTCTTCTGCCTTATCCCACCTAAAAAAGGTAGAAGAAAGATAAATATTTCATTGATATATATATATATAAAATTACTTTTACTTATGAAGAATTCTGTCTGCTTTATATTTTCAGAATGCTACTCACTCAAGAAAAGATACATCCTTATTTTACAAGCCTATTGCCTCAAAGACTGCATCTTCTCATATTATTTTTATACATCTTTTGTTACTAAATACAAGACAAAACACTGATGAAGAGATTGTGTCTAGTTTCTGATAACTCATTGAAATAATATTCACCTATCTCCAAAACAGATTCTAGATGTTATCCTGAAGAATAACACAGTTTTAATTTCCCGAAACCCTAAATCATCACTCACTAGGACACTGACTAGGAAATATTATTTGTAAACTGTTGAAGTTAAGCAAACCAATGCACTACAAGATTGACTTCTTTTCCAAATATTGATAATCAAAACTACTTGTCATGCCATAAATAAACTCCATACAAAAATACATCATCACCTTTGGCTCCACTGTTTATTATATATTCAGTATCTTCTTTATGCATCTATCTTCCCCAGCGTTCATGGCCAAACATGAATATCTGTTAACATATCTTCAATATTTACAAGCTAATGGCTTAGATCCAAGAGTTATCCATAGTTGTCCTGCTTCTCCATTTATACTCACTAACATGTGAATTACAGTATAAGGCCTACCAAGAAGTGTGATCAGGAATATATATGGTCTAACTGTTTTTTAAGCTCTAATTTAAATCAACAATGAGGGTTAAGGTTGTCAGATGTTTTACGTACATTTTTATCAGTTATATCACACATTTATCTCATTTTATTTGGTCTCTTATATTGCGTATATCATGCACACATACACATATCCCTTATATTTCTCTTCTTTCAAATAATTTGTCTAGAAAGGGTTTCTTTTGCCATGTGACAATGTACAAACAACTGAGCTCAAAATTATACTTGCATAGTGCCTATTCCAAAGTTTGTTTACTAGTATACATATCTATGACTGGTAAATAAGATAGATAAATATCAGAAATTCACGTTTGTTTAAATAACAATGAATGAGAAGCAGTACATATTTATCAAAAATAGCCAGCATGAAGACACTGCTTATTTCACTCAACATCCAATAGAACCTACTTACCTTGTTAGAATGGTTTTTCAGATGACATTGATTTTCTTTTACTACTGCACATGTACAAAAAATGACTGATATAAAAAATTATTTCTACAGGAAATGCATATCAGATGCATTTTTTCAAGTATGTCTAATCATAATTCATTCTATAAGACCACTCTCCTGAAATTGGCCAGATAACTCCTTTTAAACACTGTTAAAATAAAACTTCAATTAACGATCTGAGTTTATCAGAAAACATATTTATTTTTAATTATAACATGTAACTGATGAACTTTTAAAAAGTACTATGCTGCTTTAGTTTATTTTAGAATACATGTTACTTCACTGTTGAGATCTATATGATCAATATTCCTTAAATGAAGATCTCTGATTAATTAAAATTTCACCACATCAAAATTGAAATGAACACCTGAACTCATGCATGTGTGTTCACGCTCAAATTGAGAGAGTTGTGGTTATTTAAATGTGGAGGTTTTAATTAGTCCATAATAAGAAACCACCATGATGACAGCTCATCATAAGAATCTGCCAAATAAGTACTCCCTTTTGCAATGCTTTAGAAATTCTGTTGACTAGAATGAGAAAAACTACATCTCTAAGTGGACATTTTATGTTCTATTTCACTCACTCACATATACATCCTAATCCAATCTCCAAACTGAATGTATTCTCTAAATTAAAAAAAATTTATAAAATCTCCTACTTAGAATTCTGATATATAGTTTTCCTAGTTTATAGTAAACTAAAACAAAACAAACAAACAAACAAACAAAAAAACCTAGAAAAGGAGAGAACCAAGTGTGGTGACTCACACCTGAAATCCAAGCACTTGGGAGGCAGAAGCAGGAGGACTGCTGTGAATTCGAGGCCAGCCTGGGCTACATAATGTGCTCAGGATCAGCCTGATCTACAAAGCAAGACCCTGTCTCAAAAAACTAAAAAAAAAAAAAAAAAAAAAAAATTAAAGATGGGAAATCAAATTGATTATAGCGATGTATGGAAAAATGCACACATAAATACACAGATGCACAGATATACGTAGCATCTTAGTTACTTTTCTCCTGGCTGAGTCAAAATATCTGAGACCTACAAGTTAAAGGAGGAAAGTTTCACTTCAGCTCACAGTTTGTAGAGGTTTCAGTCCATAGTCCTAGCTCTAGCAAGGGCAGAGGGCCACTGCAGGGGAGAAAGAGTTCATGGCACTGCAGGTAGAAGGCAGCAGCAGCAGCAGCAGCAGCACCTTTCCCTTTCTCTCTTGTCCCACCCAGGCCCTAAGCCCGTTGGGTGGTGCCACCCACACTCAGGGTTGTGCCTTCCATAATTTACACCCAGAACTATGAAAAACTAATTAGTGGACAAATCCAGTACCACAAACCTTATTCCCAGTATCACAACACCACCTATGATTGCATAGGGATTTAGAGGAACTAGATATAAGGCATCTCACACAGATAGATAACAAAGAATAATACTGGTTGTTTAGGCTAAGGAACTAATGAATGACTTACTGCTTCAAAAATTCTTAAGAGACCATAAAATCATAAATGTCAAGGGAGATAGATGTTTAATCAGATAGGGAGATAGGTGTATTTAATAGGATTAAAACATCATATTATTCATATTTCAAAACATTATATGGTACCTCATTAATATGTGTAATTTTATGATGTCAAATATCAGTTAAAACATTTTTTAAAAAATTCTTTAGAATTTTACTGGTTTACAGATTACTGGTTATATAGTCTTCACCAATTTTATTCGATTGTTTACAAGTGGTTTAATTTGGCTTATACATGACGAAGGTAGAGAAACATAGACAAAAATGTCTCCATAAAATGGCTAAAAAGCCACAGTATGATAAAAGTCATTTCACTGTTAAAATTTTCATGAATAATCTGAATTAACTTATGATAGTTACACATTACTGTGTGAACTTAATCTATTTTATTAAACCTAAAAGCATTTATAGTTATAGTACAATTTACATTGTGCATTATTTTCAAAACTTAAGGTTAATAAAGGGCAAATTAAGAGCTTTATGTCTTTTTAGGATAACAGAAAAGGGATCCAAGCAAGTAAGCAGTCTGAGTAATAAACTTCAAGTCAGTGAAGTTGTGCTGCTTCTGATGTAGAAAAACAAATAGAGAAGCAGTAAATGACCTAAAACAGAAAGTTAAATTGCTAGCTCAAATACGGCAACAACAAAAAAGGAACTATATTCTAAAGAAACAGAAGATTCTTGTTAGATGAAATTCCTGCTACATAACAGAAGAGATGATGAAATTAAGGGAATAAGAGTCAATACAGTATCTTAGGATAAAAAAGGAAAGAACCCGGAAATAAGGCCCTTCTGAAATACAACACTGCAAGTTTCCTGGAAATGTAATCTACAAAGAATGAATTGCTAATCATTCTGACACAAAGGTTAGCCTTCAAGCCTGGCCCCCAAAATAGAAAATACTACAAATGAATGATCTAGAAAATAAAGTTTAAAAAAAATCAGCATTTCTATCGAAAACAACATAACCACTGCTCTGACTACATTTCCTGTAAGAACAACAAAAATAAAATTCAACTACAGTGATATGAGGGACTTAAAAAAAATTGTTCTAAGTGCTACAAATTGGACTGTGAAATTGGAAGATGATGAAAATATTTTCCTTAATCTTTTTTCCTAACTCTAACAATTGCTTCCCTTTCCTTTTGTCCTTTGTGTGAAGGACAAAGCCTATCAAGATTCATGCCTGCAACACAAACACAACCATTGGCTTCCTCTAGGTCCCAACCCAAATGGAGATCCATCATTTCAAATGACAATTCCATCGGAAATCAATATTTTGCAAGGAAGATTGCTCAGCTAGTCTAGTGCGGACCATGGGTGCAGCCAGTGAATTCAAGAAAGCAGATCCATTTGTATCTGCTGCCCATTCTAGCAGGATTGATTGCAGGTAACTTCCTCAGAGAGGAGTGAGAAAACCTATTCCCTTTTTTTTTTTTGCTTTTCAACTTATTCCTATACTCTAGATCTAAAAATAATAAGTCCTAAATTATAAGAGGTTTCAAGAAATAACCAAACACCATCGCCCACTCAAATGCTGAATAATATCCCCACTTACTGTTTAAAGATTGATATTCTTTTTGTCATATATTGTATTAGTGGCAGAAGCTGGGGTTCACAGATGTCACTTAACAGATGTGCCACTCCAAAACTACTAACGTCTCCGTCACAAAGCTCCTCTAAACATTTTATTTGAAAACAAACTGAAAATCATAAAACACTTGAAATCAGAGGCATTTTTCTTGCTTTAAATACTTTAACTCATTATTACATATTTTAAATGCTTTAAATTATTTTATTTTTCCTGATTATATACAATGCATGATAATTGAAAAAAATTGAGATTAAGAGGCTAAAAAATGTGTAACCAACATAAATCCATCTTCTAAAGCTAGTCATAACTGTACCTTGATCAACTTCCACTAGCATTTTTGCACACAACTGTTTTCACACTTAGTATACTGAGGATACAATTTTATATATCATTATCAAATCTTTAAAGCACAGTGTTCTCTATTACTCATGTATACTAATCATTAATATCATATTTTGCATAATTTCTGTAATTATATTACTGTTGCTCATGTATGTTGTACTCAGTCTATAATTTTTATTTAATAAAACTGAGCTAAATGAGTGGTCTGTATTTCAAAAATCTTTGACAGAATAAATCACTCTCCAAGAGCTGAGTATTTTTCTGAATAGATACATGTATGTTTTCAAATATTTTTACTTGATTCTGATATAGATCATCAGAATTGTCCATATATGTTTATGTCAGTCTATGAGATACATTTGTCCTAAGAAGAGTTGAAACAGAGAATGGCTGCATTTCACTGAGTGGCTCAGCTGCAGAGAAAAATGACAACCTGTCTAGGTTTCCAGTGTTTGTCTTATAGCACGTTAGGTATCAGACATTAAGAGCAAAGCCTAACAGTGGCCTCACTACGGTGAAGCAGCGTTCTTCAGCCAAAGTGGCCTACAAGAAGGGGGCAGAGAGCGAGGGTGGAAAATTAGGAATTCCATCTGTCATAATGAATACTTCACTCTTAGGAAGAAGAGAAAGAACGGATAAACATTTAGTATTGTGTGAGGCAGCCAATCACATCTTGGTACATTTTATGTAATTTGATTTGACTGATCTTCTGTTTGTGAGAAGAGGGTAGACGACATTACATGGAGTCCACAGTGACATGACAGCCAAGGGCTAAAGGGTTGAGATTCGGCTCTAACAAACCCTGTGGCCTTGAACGAGGCAGATCACCCCCCTGAGTGTTACAGCCCTCTGTAAACTGCTCAATTGGGAAAATTAATTCCTCTAAGTTTCTGTGGCATTTTAATATTCTGGGTGGCTTGGCTCTGATTTATATGTAGCAGGATAAAAATCTGTAGATTCTTTGTCTCATTTTTCTTACTGTTCGCTGCTCATATACAGAGAGATATTCATTACTGAAGGTGAAGAGTGGGGTACAGAATAAAAAAATTCAAATTGGTTTTTTAATATATTTTAAGCACATAGCATAGATATTGTACTGAAGGTCAAAGTGTTTTCCATCTGTAAGACTCAGAGGGAGGGAAAATTCTCAGCTCCTACAACCTAGTACTGTTTATCAGCAGGGAGGAGGGCTGAGAATAAAGGGGTCTAGCACTGCTTTGCACACTGCTGGTCAGGGCTCACAAACAGATTGGGAAATCAATTTCCTGCATTTAGACCAACATTTATTTTTCTAATGAAATTTAACAGAGTTCTTTGTAATTAGTAAAAGTAAGTTAAAAAGCAGCATTGCTGGCAAAAACCTGAAAATATACTCCTCACAGAGTTTCTGTAAGAACATTTTGAAAAATAATAGTCTGAAGCCAGATGTGGTGGAGCACGCCTATAATCCCAGAGGCAAAGGCAGGAGGATTGCTGTGAGTTTGAGGTTTGTCTAGGCTACATAGTGAGTCAAGGCAGCCTAAATTATATAGTGAGACTCTGTTTCAAAAAAAAAAAAAAGAGAGTGCCGGGCGTGGTGGCTCACGCCTGTAATCCCAGCACTCGGGAGGCAGAGGCAGGAGGATTGCTGTGATGTAAGTTTGAGGCTGAGCTGAGGGCCAGCCTGAACCACAAAGCGAGACCCTGTCTCAAAAAAACCTAAAAGAAAAAAAAAAAAAAGAAAAAAGAGAGAGAGAGAAGAAGAAGAGGAAGAAGAAATATCAGCTTACATTACAAACCATAGTGAGTGAAAGTAAGAAATAAGCTTATACAAATCCAGTTCAGAAATATGAATGTGCACATATAAGGTAAAAGAAATAGCATGGAGAAGGTAGGAAGAAGAAAGTGACATGCCACCACTGTCCCTGATTCCTGTCCTCCTCCACTGATGGAGTCATATCAAGGAAGTGAGGTCCACAGCAGCCCCCAAACTTATGATATAAAGGTAGAAAAGCTCCATCCCTAACCTACATTTCTGGAAAAAGGCAGGATTGCAACATAAAGCTCACTCACAGGAAGCATTATTATAAGTGAAATTATAGCACAACAAGTCTAGATACAGAAAGATCTTACAGATTATACTTATTTTGGCATCCTTCTCCGATCTAGGGAGGATCCACAAAGACATTCTTGCTCAATTAGATACAGTGCTTAGGTAAAAATTAAGAGGTGGCAGACCTAAAGATAAATAGATGAGGACTAGGGCAACATCAAAACAGCACGAATTTTCCAGAGCAACTCCTCTGCCCACACTGACAAGATACTTGGCACATTATTCTAGTGTGAAACAGGAGTTACAGACCACACTCTTCCCACAAGAATCAGGGAGTTATACAGGTGACACCTTGGAGAAGCAAAACAAAAAGGCTGAACTTGACAGAGTTTATAAAACTGGAAAATATTTAACCTGCCCATTTCCTGAACCTGGCAATATTGTTTTTCATGATAGAAAAAAATTGGGCTGAGGGTATTTGATAAATTAATTTAAGTAGAAATTATAAATCCATGTTTATTACTTTTTTATTTGTTACAGATCTTACCTTCAACTTTAAATAACTTGGGAAGCATAAAATGTATCTTTCTAAAGCACTTTTCATTCATAGGTCAGTATACCTTATATAACTACTGTCAAATAAATGTCTTCTTCAGTGTTTCCAAATTTTACTGAAATGACATAAATAGAAATTGAAATGTATATTGTGCGATGTATGTAAAATGTACAAGGCTAAACTGCCTAACTCCTGGGCCACCCCAGGTCCCACTGATGTATCTGAAGATGGAAAATGTCGAACAGTGACGACACGCTGACAGTGTTCTCAAAGCATGTGCTCTGCTACATTACCAAAGAGTTTCAACATTTGTAGGATTAAATTTACTAAAACACACACGAACATTGTCACAAAAGGTTGTTAGTTTCTTTTCACGGCAGTGTTAGGGGTGAGAAGGGATATTGCTAGTATCTCAGCAAATAGTAATCATTTTTAAAAAATTATAGTCACAAGTTTCTAAACAGTGTCTTATCCTTGTGGGTCAAGACATCAGGCTGGTAATGCTATACACAATACAACTTTTCAAGGACTAATTCAAAATTTATGGCAACTATGGACCAGCATTTCTTAAATGTTTCACAAATAATCAGATGCATTTCTCCACTTAGGAAAGATTTCATGAACAAGCCCCTCAGTCCACAGAGATGTCAAAGGTCCTGTTATAATCAGTTACAAATAGGCGACATATTATTTTTTTCTACTGCATCTAAATGCCACGATTATTTTTCCTGTTTTAAAGTATTCTCTTATTGAATTTTGGATTGTTTTATTACTCTAAAAATCATTTGAGTCATTTTTAAGTCTAAAAGCATATTCTACTGACCGACCACACTGATTCTTTGATCTCTAGTGAGTAAATAATGTTCATTTTTAATTACCTATTATGTTTTCCAAGAGATCATTAAAATTTTAAAACTCTCTTGCTGGAACTTATATCAGTCAACTACAAATAAAGATAATATATAGAATCAGTAATACCCAATAAAATATTCCATAATGAATTGGATAAGAGTTCTTTTAGAAATTGCCTTTTATCAAAATGGCAGGAGGAAGTATCAGAGAATGATTTTTTTTTTTTTTTTTTTGTCATAGTCAACAATCCAGGCAGGTGGGTTTGTTGATTGCAACTTGATACTCAAATTGCTATCACGTTGTAATTCATCAACTTTTTCACAGTGAATATTTTATCTACCCTAGCTTAGTACATTGCATAGATAATTTAATTTTAAAAGTTATTCCTGTTATTGTGAGTGTCACTCTAAAATGATTCCCACCGCACTTCTCATATGTGTGCAAGATAAATGGCTCACGGGGAGGTTACACCTGCGTGGATTCGTCCAGTAATGAGTGCAGGGTTGAGTGTGCTGTCAGGAGGCGGGGCGTGAGAGGAGGTGGGTCCCTGGGAGGGTGCATTCTTGTTCCAGGCTCCGCCCTTCCCTCTCTGCTTCAGAGCTGCCCCGGACACGCAGCAGTCCTCTACCCAGGCCCTTCTACCACATTGTTTCTGCCTTCATCGTCTTGATAATGGACTCAAACTTATGAATCGTAAGTCAAAATAAACCTCTGCTCCTTTAAGTTGTGGGTGTTAAATATTGTGTCTGAGTGAGGAAAATCAAAGAGACAGTCGATGATCTCTGAATCCCAAGTTTACAAGATCCAGGTGCAACGTCACCTTCACCCTGAAGCCTTCTCTGGCCCTTCTGCCCAGAAATTGTGTTTTCCCTTTTATCAGCTCCAGAAACAAATATCATCTGGACTGCCATACAGTATCCATGATATGTGTCCTTATTACAGTTTAAGAAACAGTCATCCTACCATGGAAAATATCAAAATATCTTAATTATTCAGCAGAGGTCATAGCTATATTTAGGGGCCTTTTTAATCTCATTTATGTTTTAAAACTCTGTTCCCAAGGGAAACACAATGTTCAATATTGGTAGGACTAATGGAAATAGTAAAGTGCTCTAGCCATCATGGTGTTAAATCTTTCATTTCAAGGCCTCCATTCATGAATATTTTATTTGTTAATATATATGCCAAAGAAGGAATCTACATATGAATGTGTGAATTCATAGCAATGTGGCTTTTCTTTCACACAAAGTAGACTTGTAACTTCTTTATCAACATTAAAATGCCTACATTAAGCAATAAAGTCATTTGTAAAGAAAAGTGGATTTCTCAAAAACAAGAAATGCACTGGGTTGTTCTTGACAACCTATTTATAACCCTTTAGTATACACATCAGTCCCATACAAGGTTACGTATTTTTTTCATTTTTCTCTCTTCACTCTTTTTCATAACAATGAGTTAAATTTTCATTGCAACCTATGGACAAGGCTGGATAATCCTAATCCAAAGAATAAATGAATTGTTTGGAACAGTGATCACTCTCTCTGAAGATCTCATAGAAGATTGCTATGATACAAGCCTTACTGTGGTTTCAGAAGAAAGATATTTCTTCACAACAGCCTGAAAAGGAAAAAAGAAATTTTCCAAAGGACATTAGTTTACTTCATGAAATTCAAGACATAATCAGACAGTGCAGTTAACAGACAATTAAAGAAGCTTCTGGACCATAGGAAAAGAAGGACATGACCTTAGAAGAACATAACAGCATCCGGTCACTTAGAAGCTCTTTTCTCACATCAAACTCATTCTGAACACAGAAGAGCTTTTCAACATCACACTCCTTCTGAACGTACAATCATGTTCACTTGTATATATTTAAGTGAAATAAAGAGCTTATTTTTCACAAAAACTTATTTCACATGAAAGTTATTTATCAGGTTTATTCATAAATTCCTCAAATTGGAAACAATTTATTGCATCTCAAGTTTGGAATGAAGAAACAAAATGTGATCTAGTCACATACTGGAATATGTGGCTCAGCAATAATGAGCGCAATGTGCTATGTCTTGAATGCATTTTACTCAGCAAAGACCTGGGAATCAAAAGTCTACAAACTGTATGACATCATCTGTGTCCTGTATTATACCATCCGCATGACTTTCTCATAAATGCAAAACTATAGAGGCAGAAAGTGAATCAGAAGTTGTCTGGGACTGGAAGGAATTCTCAGCTAGAGGAGGACCAAGACATTCAAGGGGATGCTGTAACTGTTCTATAGCTTCATTGTTATGATGGTTACAAGACTATAAGTTTCTTAACTCACAAGACTACAGACTAACGCAGGTGAACTTTAGTTTATGCACACGTTACATTTTTGAAATTAAAAAACACAAATACATTTTTTAAAGTATGTGACAAACAGTGAAGGCATGAAATACTGTAGATTTTGTCTCAAAAATGCAACCCAAGATTTAGATCACAGGAGCACCTGAAATAAAAAACCAGTGTAAGGGAACAGAACAAATACTGAAAACTTATTTGAGGATACGCCAGTATGTGGTTGAAAAAAGCACCCAAGTATCTGACAATTCCAAATCAGGACTACTATTAATAAGGTCAATTCTAGCAAAATAACTAAGCTCTCAAAAAAAAAATTATTTGGGCAGCTTTAGGAAGGGTACTCATTTTAAAAAGAAACTAAGTTACTACAGCAATGCTTGATGCTAAGAGAAAATATTTTTCAGAATTTCAATGGCATAACATGTATGTTAAGGATTCTATATCCACCAAACTGACCTTTAAATACAAACAACATACAACAAAAATATTAGTAGTAGTGAAGTATTCAGGAATTTCTTATGAGCATTTTCTGAGTGTGTATTATATGAAGAATTCTACCAACCCAAATAACTAGATAAGTAGCAACATAAACACTCATGCTGTGGATTCTATTTAGATTTAGATTTAAAATGAAGAGAAAATTAAAGGAAAGGATATAATATGTAATTGATATATGCTCATATTCTGTTGATAAAGTTCAATTATAAAATATGAGCAGAGTCAGTTTATCCAAAAGTCATTTATATCTGTTCTATAATCATATTTATAGTGTTTACATTAGTACTGTTCTTTTGAGAATGTAATATGAATAAGGAAAAAAATTATGATATAATTCCATCCTTCCTTGCTCATAAGATTAAGTAGAGTCCGTTAGTGAAACTAAACTCACATTGCCAGCATAAACTTACAAGGTATATTAGACATGTATATATTTAAAGATACATATTTGTGAGGGGATAGTCCTGTCTGCATATTTAATATTATTAAAATGCCTAGAAATAGTAACCATCTCAAGAAAAGGATGTACTCTTCATACCTAATTTTAAATCTTCAAGTCTAATTTTCCATAAAAGTAAGTCAGAATTTGTTTTCTTAGAGAAAAGCTGGTTCTAAAAGTAATGTAGGAAATACATAGGTAAGTCTGGGACATGCTGTCCCACCACACAGAAAGTTTGGGAATGAGCACAAAAATACTCAAGAGCCAACTCCAAAGGGAAAGTTTCTCATGAGTCAGAATGGGGTAATGTGTGCTTCCTATGGATCAAATACACCTCTGAGTTATTAGTAATAAGGAGAATTCACGAATGTGCACAGATTTACTTAGCATTAAATATTTGGAAATATTTGATTACATGTTCATCTTCTGACTTTGTTTTCACACATTGCATTATTTGTTTACAATACCTTTTACAAATGCGTGTCACTTCTGGTGACTGGGGAGGACAAGGGGGGAGATGTTGTGTGCACTGGATGTAACATCAAGAACTTACTCTTTAGATATGGGTGCATTCACCCCGCTAAGGTGGTATCTGCCCAAGCACTGTTCTGCATTTTCTGTCCACCCCAAATCCACTGTACAATGTGCAGCTGGCAATGAATAAATATATTTGTTCCTGCGCAAGATCAAGATCAAGAACTCAAGTCAAGGAGGAACAGGAGCAAAAATTCCATGGTGTGACCCAGATGGCTCTATAAAGACAGTAAATGCCACATCTCCAGAGTAGTTGTTGACCCTGCACTCAGCAAGAGGAGCCGCTGAGCTTTTGGGGGCCATCTGTATAGTAGGAACAGTGAACACACCCCAGAGCCAGCTTCCTCTCTCTACTTATCTCAAGTGCCTTGTGATGAAATTTTCCTAATAATAGGAGAATATCTAAAAAACTTCTCAAATTTTCTATTCCTTTTATGATGTTACAATGTCTATCTTATAGCAAACAGATTTGTTCATTTTAAACTACATTTTCTACAGTCCAAAACAGAAAGAGGCAAATCACTCGCATCCAGTCACAGTACAGCTGAGTTTAATTCTTCTAAATGGGCTTAACTTTTACAAAAGAAATGTATCATTATAATGTCAAGTAAAAAATTTCAATCACGTATGAATTTCTTCCTCCCCAGCCGTGGCAGTGTGTCACACAGACTGTACTTCTGGAGAAGGAGCTGCAGGGAGCATGACTTGTGACAGTTTCCAGCTGCCACCCTCTGCTCGACCCCAGCAGCCCACGGCCGTACTTCACTGCAACACATCCCAAGTAAGGCCTGACCCCGGTCAGAGAAGGGCCTGGATCCTGGCCTTTCTGCTGCAGACAGGACTCCTCTGATGGGCAGATTCAGTCCTGACACTCCTAATTAGACTGGCAAAATCCTCAGAATGTCATTCTGGTCAGCAGCTTTTCCCATTCACCCCTCCTGACTACATCCTCCTTTGACAGATGCCATCACAGCTACATAAAGTTCCACAGTTTCTTCTTGTTCCCATACTTTGTCCTCTATATATATTCTTTCTTTTTTTTTTTTTATTTGTGGTACATGGGATTGAATTCATGACCTTGCACTTGCAAAGCAGGTGTCAGTACCACTGAGCTAAACCCCTGACCTGTATTCATGCCAGACATTCCAGGTATGCTCCACCAAGCCTGGGCCCTCGCTATCTGCCTTTGGGAGGACTGAAATACACAGTAAGAAGAGTGGTCTAAAAAACCTGAAAGAAGGAAAGAACTTACCCACACATTCACTTCTTCCAGCTGGCAAGGAAGACCTCAGCCTGAGCAGAATCTGGCACTGATAGTCTGGCACAAACTAGAGGCCAAACTGTTGAAGATTTGGCTGATGATGATCTGGAAAAATATCCCATAGAGGACCATGCCCATTCCAATGCAAAAATTCAGACATTTGTGGGACTAGAGGAGGGAGATAAGAGTTGCCAATGCCTACAAGACCAGCAAAGTTGGCTTGTACCCACAAAGTGACTGAGAAAAAGAATTAAGGAAAATTGAGAGTAGTAGCAATCAGTTAAACGGTAAGTGGTAAACCAGAAGGTTCTTTTGATCACCTACAAAGAGAACTTTCTCTTCTGCAATGAAAAGACTGGACAGTGTGAGAAACAGTGTCAGGACTGGGGAGAGTCACTGAGCTCCAAAAGTGCTAAAAATTAAGCCAAGGTTATGGCACACTTGGCAGCTGAAGCCTATGAGGTAAGAACTATCACATAGGACCGTCTCTGAAGATCCACACCAAGGCCATAAACAGCAACAAGAAACATCAGATCTCAGAGTGCCAGCCAGAAAGAACTTTAAATTCGGGAAGAATCATCATGAATACGCCATCATTTAATCCATTATTATGCTCCTTAGAGCAAGAGATCCTTGGGAAATGACAAAAGATCACCTCAGTCTTAATAGCTCAACCTGGTGTAGTTTCATAGACAATGCGCATTAGTATCAGGTGTCCAACAGAAAGTATTTAGTCACTGGGTTGGTAAGTGAATTCTTTTCCACAATAGACATAAAAAACGATCAGAAACAATTTTCATTCATGTGGAATAAACAATGATACTCGTTTACCATTTTGCCCAGAGCTATAATAACTCTATTACCCTGAGTCAGAATATAAAGACTTGGAGACTTCTGGCACAAATTTCATCTGTCTTTCAAGCACAAATGCTTCTCATATTGTTGTCTTCTGTTCCTCAATATCCAGAGTGCTGAAAGGGTTGGTTTTTTAATCAAGTTCATCCAGCTTTGTAGCTACTTTTTAAGAAACTTTGACAACCTCATTTGGCCATCTAAAGAACCCTCACTTATTTAGAAGTCTACTGAAGAAGTAGCAAAAAATGTCAGCATTTCTAACTATTGAAAGCACCAACTAAATAACCAAGTAAACAGAATAGATCACTCAGTTTAAGTCAGGTAAGATTTATCTTCAATTATGGTAGAAATAGCACATGCATACATGAAGAAATGCCCAATTTGTAGATATGGAGGCCACATTCTAGACCAACAGCTTGGAAACTCACTTTTCAGACCAAGGTCACTACCTTGAAATATACAAATGTTATGACAAAAACCAATGCTGACACCCATATGTGTCATCAGCCTTGAAGAGAGTCATGAGCCATTCTTAGCCAGGTGACAGTATTGCTCCTCTTCCATCCTGAGAAGGCCAGCAATGGTTCGTTCCCCCTCCAAAAGAGAAAAAAAAAAAAAAGAGGTATGATAGAAAAACACAGTGAATATATATGTGTATATATATATCATATATATCATATATATATCATATATATATCATATATATCATATATATACATATATATTCATATATATACATATATGTGCACACATATATGTTGTTAAGATTAAAAGACAAGTAAAGGACACCTTGTCATTAATCCTCCTTCTAATACCCTTGTTGCTATGAAAGCACGCAATTATTTCCACTTACAGAAGTAGTTCTGGGAGTCGTCTTGATGTTTTTAGTGTTCTGCCTCAGTGTCCTGAATCAGTTGAAATGTTTAGTACTCATGGTTACTTTGATTTGAGGGAAGAGCTAGAAGGCAGAAAGTACCAGAACCAGCACAGAAGATAGATAAGCACACACCATAAAGTTTTTATGAGCCTGCTTTTCCATTCAATTGCACTTAGTGGTGGCATTCATCATGTTTTATCATACCTCATAAAGATACCAAAAAAGACACGTAGAACAGCTTTGAAAAACATCAAGAATGAAGGGATAAGTGTGTTCAAAGCAAGGGGTATATTCTGAGGGAGATCAATGGCAATGGTGTCTTTTACTGTAATTATTTTTTTAATTTAAACATCCATATTATATTCTGATAGCCCCTTCCACACATTCCAGATAATGGTTTCCTTCCTTGACAGAGATGTGTCCAGTCTTCTCTTCCCACAGCACTTCATCCAATAGGTCTACCCAGAGATTCATAGATTGTTCAAGCCTCAAGCATGGAATTTCCCAGAAAGCAAGTTTGACTGACTCACCAATTTAGAGGGAAAGGTATACTGTCCAGAGCATCATCCTTCATACAACAGACACCCTACTGAAGACAGGGGAAGCTCCGTCTCAATATCTTACAGAGAAAGGTAATCGTCCTTCAGGATGTTTTGTGCACACTATCAAGTCAGAGCCCTCTACCTGATCTTCCCGCCGGAAGAATCCATGGTGCTACAAATCAGTGTATGAAGCCAGAGTTCCCTACTTTCCATCACTTGCACTGATCCATTTATTACAGAATGATGTAAAATATTTGTATGACATGACTGCTAGTTAGGATTTTCATAATATGAAAATACTTTTTGCCAAGTCCTCACCGTGAAGATGCTCTGCTCCCTCCAACAAATTGTCCCAATGTCCGCAATCACGTGTACATGACAAACTGTCTCTACAACAGGCGTTACAGATAGGAAACCGGTGTTGTATGATACCTTCCCAGAATCAGTGGTAGAGGCATAAACTGCCAGAAGAAATACATGAGCATTTTCTCACTCATAACAGTCTTCTGAGTGCCAACCCTAAGAACAACATCCTGGAGACAGGCTCTAATTTAGCCATAATCGAATTATCACACATATTAGTCATTCTGAAGTAACAATAGAATAGCATTAAGTTCCATAAATTAAATATTGTTTGTCATTTTAAAGCATCAAACATCAAATAATATAATTTTAAATGAAGTTGATTGAATATAAGCCAATAAAATGACCTCTGTTTTTCTGGTTATCTCAGTACCACGTAGATTTCCTTTCAGCTTCCTAAGAACGATAAGAGCTGGTAGGACAATTTTATTTTACTCATAAATAATGATCAGGAAATGGAATCCAAAAAAAGTCATCCGAGTGACAGCAAGGAATGAAGCCATCAGCACTTGAATATATGTCTTTGGATTCATTTCTCGCTGAAGAAATTTTCAAACATATTTGGAGTCAGAATAAACCTTTTCTTCCAACTCGGTAGCTACTAACTCTGGAAACATCAGCCACTGACTCATCTACTCTAAACTGCAACTCAATATATTCTTATTTACCATTAGAAAAAGATTTTTAAAATACACTTGCATTGAATAAATCTATTATCCCACTACCTGTATTTAATATATACTAAGGTTCATCCCTTTATCATGGAGTTTCTCTGAAACATGACACTGCTCTTTTCCTTATGTAAGAAAAGTGATTCTACATCTCCTGAGAACGAACGTACTGTGATGTGATTTGTCCTTCTTCCAAATCCAACCATGCAAATTGGAACAGCAACACAACATCATGCTGTGAAATTTATAAAGCAAGAAGACCCTTTTTAACCTATTTCATCCTTTTACTCTTCCAAGGTACCCATGGCCAGTGGTAGCACTGCTAAGTCAATGTCATTCCACTCCATCTCCACTCCCAGCCTTGAAACCCTCAAATCTCTGGAATTGTACTGTTCTAGATAAAATGTGAGGCTCAATCACACTGTTCTTCTCTTGCTTGTGTCTTTTATTCTTCCCTCCTTAACTTGCAGGCTCCTTCATAATCTGTCATTCCCTATGGAACATTTGATCAACTTAACGAGCCTTCTAGAATGTCTGCTATTTTGGCAATACTGCAGTGATGAGAATAGAAAGATAAGTAAACCACAATATCTAAGAGATTAGTTTATTCAGGGAAAGAGATAATTAAAGGAATCATATTACTATAATTCAATACACACAGTGTTTAAAGATAAGCTCAAGGTGTTATGGAAACAGAAGAGGAACAATTAACAACTCTGAGGGTGGGAATCCTGCTAATGAAAGGCTATAAGAAGAAATGAAATCTGATCTCGCAGCATGAGTAGGAATTAGCCGGTGAAAGACTGTTACAGGTGCAAAAACAATATAAGTAATTGGATAAAAGCATCCATCCACAGATTTTGTTCAGTCTTCAAGCAGCTCAGTATTACAGTCACATAAAACGAGCTCCACACTGGACATGTGCATGCAAGTTGCTTGTGGGGTGATGAAGTGTAAATATGTATCAGGAAGCTTAGAAGAAAAGCAAAGACTAAATATTTCTTCATCACCAATTGTATAACAAGATGAAGAAAAATCAGTTAAGGTAAGGTGGAGTCAGAAAGCTGTTCATTAAAACACAGTGGTTTGGAAGTTCTGAAATTTTAAGGTGATTTTTAAGCAGAGATCTTAAATAAGAAAATGAGTCATGAGAAAACCTTTGAAAAGAGCTTTTCCTGAAAGAAGAAACAGCAAATGCAAAGGCCCTGAGGTAAGAGAGTGCTTGGAATATTTAAGAAGTAACATGGGACCAGTATGAGTGAAGACATTTAATCAAGAGAGAGAGAGAGAGGGAGCGAGAAGGGAAGTGATGTCAGAGAAATAACTAGGGCCTGCAGCAAGAAAGGCCTTTGGGACTGTGGTACGGACTTTCGTCTTTACTCTGAATAATATGAGAAGTCATTAAAAGTTTAGATTGGAAAAACAGTATGATTAATGTTCTAATAGTCCTATTTTACAGAACCTGTCACAGGGCAAAAGAAACAAAAACAGAAAGATGAGTTTTTTAATGGTAAGGCAGCAGCATTAATTTAGGAGGAAAATGATAGCCGTTTAGAGTACTAACACAAAATGGAATTCACAGGATATTTTGTTTTTGAGAATATGAGAATAGATGAAATTGAAGTTCAAAAGACAGAAAAATATTTCTATAATAAGAAAAACTGGTGAGTGGGAAAGGCAAAAATAAGAAAAGATAATAATGATGATATAGGGTCTCCAAAAGATACAAGGGAAACAATTCCTGACCTTCTAAATGGCAGATATGCTCAGTTCGTGTTCCCCAAAATCAAAGACTGAACTCTAAGGAACAACGGAGGTTAAAAGTAGAAACTATGTATCGAGAGGGAGTGAGTTTAGCTCCTGAGAGAGACAGGAGGGACCGACCAGACAGAGTTGCCACAGACCCCACTTCACAAGGGATGTTTTATACAGCAAAATTACAAGTTGAGTACAACATAGGACAAAATTATGATCAACCAATAAGAATGTAAGTATAGACACCTAGGTAATATGGATCCAAGGGGAAGCAAGTCACATGGCAAGTGTGCATGGAAAGAACAAAGAACTTTTTGAGGAAAGGATGGATTTGGAGGCCTTGGTCACCCACTGGGGTGAATGATGTCTGTCTAGACTTATTGTACCCGATATTATCACTTATTTCTTGCAGAAGTATGTAGGCCCAGTTGTTTTGTCTTTATCTTGAAACATGGTGTCCAAGTGATGCACCTCCAGCCAGTTAGAATGTATTTTTATTTTCTACACTTCGAGGGCCCAACCTTGTCTGACTACCAATAATATTTCTATCCAACTGAGTTGTCTGTAATAATAATATTGTCTGTAATAATACAGAAATGGTCTATAATAATATAATAGCTGTCTGTAATAATGATACACAAGGCAAAGAATATATTTATCCATATATATATATTATATATTTTATTTTAAAGGAGGCTATTGCAACAATGCTGTCTAAAGGAGCAGAGTGAAAACTCTTAACAACCTTTGAATTGTTCATCCTTTGCCAAAGCAGTTCCAGCAGTGGTATGGGAAGGAACAGATCAGATCGGGAGGGATAAAGAGTAGAGTTGGTGGGCCGGGCTGTAAGAAATGGTAGTAAATGTGACTTGTCACAACTCAGTAGAGGGGAAGGAAAGGATTATGCTCACTGGGTGTTCCAGGTAAAGAGAAGATTTAACCATTCATGTGATGGGATGTTCCTGAAAGACAAGAAAGAGCCACTGTAATCTTTCTACCTGGGATTTTTAGAACAACCCGACGGAACGGGTCAGTTCCATTTCCCAGCCACAAAGATTTAAACATCAACCTCTCTTGGAACCTGGGTAGAGGCAAGAATTCTAGAATTATAAGGCAACTAGCCATTAACTATATATACCCACAAGTATTATGGATTTAAACTCACCAAACACATTCAAATACCTGAACTTTCTCAGGGACAATGATACATTCATTAAAATAATGCAGAAATTTATTCAAATGCAATAATATGTGGCTTAATAATGTCACCTAGGGCTGGGGATTTAGCTCAGTGGTTCCGGCGCCTGTCTTGCAAGTGCAAGGACCCGGGTTCAATCCCCGGTAACCGCATACAATACTGGGCATGGAGACTCACGCCCAGCAGCAACCAGTACCACATACCACAGTGGCGGGCGTGGTGGCTCACGCCTGTAATCCCAGCACTCGGGAAGCAGAGGCAGAAGGATTGCTGTGATGTGAGTTGGAGGCTGAGCTCAGGGCCAGCCTGAACTACAAAGCGAAACACTGTCTCAAAAAACAAAAACAAAAACAAAAACAAAAAAACCTAAAAAAGAAAAATAATGTCATCTAACAAACTCTTCAGCTTTAAAGTTTGCTAAGTAACCATGCCTGAGTAAAGTCTAGTGTAGCTTCACTCAGCAGAGAGAAAAGCATTCTAAAAAATGAGCATGCATCTTATTTTCACTTACTTAAATGAGATATGTGCTCAAGATACTATTCAATTACAGATGTCTTAATAATACCTTAATTTTTTCTTTTTCTTTCTTTTTTTTTTTTTTTTTTGAGACAGGGTCTCGCTTTTGTGGTTCAGGCTGGCCCTGAGCTCAGCCTGCAACTCACATCACAGCAATCCTCCTGCCTCTGCCTCCTGAGTGCTGGGATTACAGGCGTGAGCCAACACACCTGGCACTGTGATATGTGGTACTGGTTGCTGCTGAGCGTGAGTCTCCACACCCAGTATTGTTATGTGGTTAACCGGGACTGAACCTGGGTCCTTGTGCTTGCAGGACAGGCACCAGAACCATGAGCTAAATCCCCGGGCCCATTAATACCTTAATTTTTAATGCTTAACAAAATGTACCACACAAATAATATCAAACTTCCCCCTACATTTCAATATATGACCTTGTGTTTCAAAAGCATTCTTCCACTGACAACAAAAAATAATAGTCAGTCTGTTATAGTGTGAAAAGTTTGAGAGACATCAAATCCAAACATTTGCAATTATAAACGAGGAAACTGGACCATAGAAAAGCTTCCTGCACAGGCAAACTTTACATGAATCTGAGTTAAACAAGATGAAAATCTCTAGCCCTGGATTTCAGTAGTGTTTTTCTACTATAGTAACTGGTAACTCTTCTAAGCATCTCCTAAAAAGGTACTAGGACACCACCACCAAAATAAAATAACTGTGATTCATTATCCCTTTGTATGTCTTTAAGATTCATAGAGAGTCTGGATAGTATATGCTTATTAATTCGTTCATTCAACATTCACAGAAATTCTAACAGCAGGCACTACTGTACCTCACTTTGAAGCTAACAAAGTTAACACATAGAGACGTCAACTAACTTTTCCAAAAAAAACCCTGGGAAAAACTGGAATAGCATCCTACGCTCGAGGCAACCTGGCCACTTCTTCATGCAGCGTTAACATTTCCGAAGATTCAACTGAGAAAACATTGAAAAGCTGCAATGGATCAGCTCTTTTCTTGGGAGTTTTATGAGATACACACTACATGGACCTTTAAAACCTACCAAAAAGCTCAGACGTACATACCATTAACTGTAATACACAACAAAAGAAAAAGAATAAAAGCAAAAAAGCACACAGAGGAGAAAGTAATTCGGAGGCTAGAAGAGAGCAAAACATGAAAACAGCCACTTCCACTTCATCGCCTGTTGAGATTTTCTTGGATCTTATCTGTTAGCAGCGCCACCCAACAGATATAGAAATAACTCACTCTGATATTCTTATATAGCTTTTATCCAGCTAAGCTTTTATTGCTATATCATACTCAACACGGTCATTTCTAGATTTAGTTGGCACTCAAGTAATTATTTGATGCCCATGGTGCAGAGGATAAAGAGCAAAAGGTAAATAAATCAGCTGGACCAAAGCTCTCTTAATATATCAAGTCATCTTTACAGAAAGTTCTCAAAGGCCCCAAAGTATCTATAAAACAGTCCATTTACATTCACTGTCCACTTGAGCAGCAACCTCTACATTTACGAGTCATCCACCTGCTAAAATGTCAGATGATTCGCTGAGTACTGATTTTTAGATGACCTTGACCTGGGAAGAAAAGTGGAAATAGGAGTCGCAGGAAGGAAATGAAGTCCTGCCACATACATCAGAGACTATTCAACAGTCACGCCCTCCTCAATGCAATATTCTTAACAAGTATATATGGTTTGATTTACTGACTATGTCTAGGATTACTGCTGAAGACTAAATTTTTTAGCCACTTAACAGCTAAATTAAATCCAAATAGTTTATTTTCCACTGCCCAATTTGTATAACAAATGTGATAAAGATAATGAAGAAAGCACTGTTTTCTCTCCATACTGCAAGGATTATCATGGTAAAATGAGTCAGACAAATGGGAAAATATCAAACTTTTCAGTGATTTTAGGAATGGCTTGTTTGAATTCATCTCTGCAGTGGACATAAACTGCCACTTGAACTTTGTGACTATTTTCTAAGTGTTGGACAAGGGAAAAGGGAGCTTTGCATCCCCCAGTGATTTGAGTTTTAACACCAAGAAAGTACTGGTGAGGTTTGGACTTGTGCGATTGGCCAAACTTCCCCAGAATCTTTCATAAATTAAAGAAGTTTAAAACATCTCTTTAGATCAATTTGAAATCAATTCTCTTCCTTCACATACTGTTGTCATGACTTAATCTTATCTCTATGACATATAGATACTGAAATAACATTTCAATGTAAATAGATCACTCTTTTTGTTTAAATAAAGTTTCTTTAAATGCACATCTACCACCACAACTACAAATAAAAAACAATGCCATGTGTTATTGAAAAATGTCATAAATATTCAGCTAGATGAGTTTCTGGCTAACATCTGCTCTGTGGACATATTAACAGCTCAAGTTTTTTCTCATTCCTGTCATTCACTTTTTCCTCTGCACTCTAGTTAGAAAAAGAGTGGAATTATTAAGCGGGTGACACTCTCTAGTGGTTTGGTACCATTTAATGTTGTGTCTATGTACAGTAGATCCATGGACTACCTCACATACTTCCTAGTGCACTGAAAAACACTGTATTACATGATTTAAACTTTCCTAAATCCAAACGGTGCCCTTACAATAGATTCAGAATAAGACTTCAGTGGCACTGCTATTATCTAAGCCTTCTCTGAGGTCTCCCAGGCCTCACTCTACCCAGCCTAAGTTTCTGCTGTGTTTTTCTCAGAGGATTCCTATGCTAACTAGTTGTCTGGAAACTCTATTTCCCAGGTCCACCATAGGCTGTGTAAGCTAGTAGTCATTATAACCTAAAACATTTCTCTTTGAATTCTTATCTCAGGAATAATAATACATAAAATGGTCTACACATATTTATATGTCCTTTGGGTTATTTTCCTAACCATAATGCTCTATTCTCAAAATTCAGTCACATCTCACATATAATGAGATGGCTAAAGCAGTCTGTCTTCTTTGAATTTCCCCTACACTGGATTTTCACAATAATTTTATCCTGAATTATCTTCCTTCATTCTCCAGGTTAACAACTCTACAGTTCATTCAGAAACAAGATTCATGGGTTCAGATCTGGAAAAATTTACTCATTAAAGTCCGCACAAACTCTAACTTGGATAAGGTCGTTTACTATCTATAATGTCATTAAATTGCAAGCCCCACACATGATACATTTCCTACTAGAAAATAAACAATACCAATATAATTCATTTGAAACCATAGAAAGAGCTATATGACCTTAAAAGAAGTTTACCAGTGAATTTAGGATATCTTATACAATCTTTATTGCTATCTCCTTCCAAACTATTCTACTTTAAAAAATCAAATTTAATATCCTTGAAAACTAGTGACTCAAGCACCAACATCAAATAATACCCAGAGGTCAGGATTTATGTAGGGTAGTACTTGTCATATGTCACAGAATGAAAATTCTATCTGGATATTTCCTAAACATTATATGTGGACTAAACAGCTCCTCACCCATCCAATGAGCTTTAAAAGGCTTTTCCTTATAGCTTTTTACTTACAAATGGTCAGGCCCTGGTAACCCACCAAATCATCCATGATACGAAGCAGAAGACATACATTGCTCATCACGTCCCTTGCTGACCAAGCCATAAGTGACCAAAAAATACCTAAGAAGAGCTCTCTCTCTCTCTCTCTCTCTCTCATACACACATAAAACTAACAGGAGGAGAAAGAACATCTTCAGCTAATACCACAATGAAACTAGTTCTAAAGTCAAAGCTCATTCCTTATGGGCACAGAACTCAATCAAGGTGCAAGCCCTCTTTAGAGAATTTAAATAGTCCTTTTTTTTAATTGAATTATTTGTTGGTACATTTTACATACATATCACAATTGCACTCAACATTGGGAATTTGTACCAGTCTATGGCATGAATTAATTCTAAATTGGTGCCTACATTTAACAGGGACAATGACCCGAACAGAAAATAAAATATCTATATGAGATGATCCAAATATCAACAAGCCACTAATACAGCCTCAAACTGAGAGGTTTTTTTACATGAAGAAAAAGTTGTAAGAGAAAAGCAATTAGACTATAAATAAGGTATTCTTGTGGCAAGCTACAGCAGCAGCTCATCATATTTACCCAGGTATCTCTTTAAGGACTTATTTGTGAAAGGTGGTGATAACACTGAAAAGAACTTTAAATTCATTTGGCTTTTGAGATTATCACTCTATTTAACCTTGAAAGCTTTTTGCATTTTCTCATGCCTTTGTTTGCTTTCAGGAATTTATCTTCATTTTAACTTTAATCCATTTTATATCACCTGCCTCATCTTTGATCCACAAGGTTCAACCTTTTATTTATTTTTTTTAAATCTGCAGTGCTCAAAGTGTGTCACAGTGGGAGTGGGGGATCCTCCTGTATATGAAAAGGGTTATACAATTCGATCATCTTTAAAACATTATATATCCATATATGTGTGTTGTATGATTAACCAAAAATTAGAGTCACAAACTGATACTCAAGTATACTTTTTCTATGTTAAGCAGTATTTTTTAGCCTAGGATTTTAATTCTAATTTTATCAACTATACTATCCTCAAGGTGACACTGTCTTTGTCTCAACAGGCCCAAACATTTCAATATAGTTTCTTATGAGAATAAAAGAAAACACTTATGCATGTGAAATAAGAACCATGAATCTAACACTGCAATGGCTGCATCACACCTTTGTGTTGACTAGCAATGGTTTAGATCAGTTTTGCACACTTGGAAATGTATTTCACATCAGACATCACAAAAAAAATGTTAACTGTTATGTTAACTCATACATGAATGCAATAAAATTTAAATTTCAAGACAAAAGGAAATAATTCATTCCATTAAACTAAAATTGCCTCAAATTTTTACATCAAAAACAAATTTAATGTGATGATTTTAATAGTTGCTTTGGAATTAGAATGTATTTGATATAATAAAATTGGAGTCTACCAAGGACAAGGATGCTTTGGGAATATACTGTGATCAGTGTAGATCTTTATTCATGTGTCAGCAAAACAGTAATTACAGACTGAAAAACACTAAAAATTTTGTAAGGCAACAAAAATACCTATAGAAGAACTAGTTATGGGATGAAAATTACTTTCTCAAAGACATTAAATCAGATAAATTGGTATTTTCCAGAAATCTTACCCAAGGAAAAGAAATCCCAGGAGCTTTGAGTCGTATTATAATTAGTCTTATTCCTATCTCACTTCTGAAAACGTGAGTAGAACAGCTGTACTCGAAGGTAATTAAAAGTGGTTTATGTATCTCTGATCTTTTTTCACCAATTTAAACTTGCCAAAGATAAGCCAAAGCAGAAATGCTCGGGAAATATGCCCATACAATAGTAATTGCTTTATATTTGTTTAACAACTTGGAGTGTGTAATAATGACACTCGCATATTTTTTGCCTAGGAAAAATCAGCAGAGAATTTTCAGTGGCGGGTCGTGGGCTTTTAAGAATCAGATTGATAAAGTACCTGAGAGCAAACCACCACACCTTATTACAGCTCCACACCTTGTTGAAGACCCAATATAAATGTGGGCTTGAAATCAGGCACCTCAGTGTTACAAGCCAGCCTGTTTTCTCACAGTAACAATTCCATGGAGAGAAACTGCTCTCACTTCCTAACAGGTTTGAGACACTGAAATATGACTGCTCCTTTTCAATAATTTCCCTTCAAATGTGCAAGATACATCTTGACAGTGAGACATGACTTCTCATTTACATCTTCAACAAGACTGAAAGATTCCTTCTCCATAACAGGACATTCGTTTTATTTAAATAAAGTCAGGGTTGTTCTCTGGCTTCATTTCTTTTTCCAAATACTCCTCACTTCAAAAAAATCCTTGGCTCATAGGATCTAAGCAAGAAATTTTTTTCTTTCTGCTTTTTCTTTCTTTCTTTCTTTCTTTCTTTCTTTCTTTCTTTCTTTCTTTCTATCTATCTTCCTTTTTTTCTTTTGAGACAGGGTCTCGCTTTTTAGTTCAGGCTGTTTCTTGAACTGAGCCTCGAACTCACGCAATCCTCTTGCCTCTGGCTTCTCGAGTGCTGGGATTAGAGGTGTGAGACACCCCACTCAGCCTTTTTGGTATGTGGTGCTGATTGCTGGTGACATGAGTTACCATGCCCGGTATTGTTATATGTGGCTAACCAGGGATTGAACCAGGGCCCTTGCACTTGCAAGGTAGGTGCCAGAATCACTGAGCTAAATCCCCAGCCCAGAAAATGATATGTTACTGGAGTTGTACTAAGTCAACCACATGTATGTCTAGCTCACTTGATGATCATCTGTCTCACCACCAAGAATACAAGCTGAAATAACAGACATAATTTAAACCATGCACTGAGTATATGGACTACTGAATCCATGCATGTGAGGCCTACAGGGGCTTACAGTTATAATTAAAGCAAAGCAATCCTTATAAAAGAAATGAAATCATTTGAACAGCTCAAATCACAGGTGATGAATAGGTTCAAAGTTTCACAACTCCATCTACTACTACCGGAGGAGTTATTCCACCTCGATGTGAATACAAAGCCATCTCACTTAGGAATTGGTCAGAAGTGGCATTAGGCATGAGGTTCATTCTGACCTGCAGGTTCCTGTCAAGAAATTTGTCTTTGTCAGAGAGCAGTTCCATTTTCCCTGACTGCTAAGACAGTTCATTGCTCCAGTAAAACAAATACATGAGATGATAAATAATAAGACAAGCATTTAATCATTAAGGCTTCCCCATAACAACATCCAATTAACTACAAATGATTTCGAGGACCTGAAATATTCCAAAACTTCTTAAGGATGAAAAGGATAGGGATGGTTTATCCTGTTTACATACACAAAAGAAGAATATAGATTTCATTATATGTAGGACAAATTTCACTCCTCAGACATAAGTAAGATACAGTCCCGTCTGAAAAGAATGAAAGACAATCATTATCTAATTTATCTATAAGAAATGCTAACACCTTCTGTTATGGTTTGGATCTAAGAAGTCGCCAAAATGCTGAGGCATATGGGAGACAAAGCGGGCATCAGGTCACAGGGGTGCTATACCTATATGAGAGTCCAAAAGCCCAGTATGTAGCTGAATATGCTACTCTAAGGCACCAGCAACCAGTGGGATGTGCCCAGGAAGGGGGCACTCTTGTCCCCCACCCCTCCTTCTGCCTCTGCTTCCTGCCTTGAGGCCTTTGTCCTGTCCTCGCCCTCCCTCTTCCATCCTGTTCCTGTCTGGGAGCCAGGTGATGAGGGACTGAAACCACGAATCAAAACCTCTTCTCCCATAAGTTTTGAGTAGTTTGTACCAGTGAGGAAAAATAACCCAGATGTATTCAAGCTGCAAAGGGAGAGTGGTGAGTGGGGACCCCATTTGCACTTCAGAGTTCTGAGAACTAGCTCTCCACTGGTAAAGTCACCTGTACTCAGGCTCCTTCCCTCAGAAATCAGGCAGGGTTAAGGAGACATTCGCTGTACAGCTTTCTGTCATATTGTGGGTGCTCACAAGTGCTCATTAACATTAGAGCCCATAACGTAGACAAAGTAATTTCAACAACTATTTGGGAATGCAGCTTTCATAAATGACATAGTAAGAAATTACTTTTGCTTTGTGGGTGCCATTTTTTGTGACTAGACATTTCCTGAGATCTATGGAATTGCTTACTAAGACGGGTAAAGTACCAAATTAGCAGTGGTCTTTGAGATATCATGTAGATTAGTGATTTAAGAGATTTTCTTTCTCACAATATCTTCACTTTCCAGATGATTTTTCATTTATGCCAGCAAGTAAGAAAGGCACAGATATCATGACAATATTCTATATTTTTTCTAATTTTTTTTCACAGTTGAGAAACTTTCTTTGTCTTTAGACAGATAGAGCCAAATTGCAAAATCTGTTTCATGGTTCGTGGATTCTTGTTAAAGATGGGATGTTAGTCAGCTTTTCATAGCTGTGACAAAACACCTGAGATAAAGAGCTCAAAGGAGCAGAGGGATCCTTCATCTCAGAGTTTCAATCTGTACCTGGCTGGGTTCCCAGGCCGAGCAGCTCCGGAGATGAAGAACATAATGGTGGAAGGGTGCAGAGAAGCAAAGCTGGAAGCAGTGTGCAACGGAAAGAAGCAGAGGGGAAGGGCCAGGGAAAGATCCACTCTTGGGAGGCATACCTCCGCGACCTACTGCCTCCACCTCTCCACGGCTCACTCGGCTATGAACTCATTAACAAGTTCATCACCCAGTAGATGAGAAATCGGAATCAAACCCTCCATTCCTGAGTCTTCGGAGGATACTTCATACCTAAACCATAACAGATGGGCTACATGAGCAACTTTGCATAGTTAACAATGGGAAATGGCCAACAGCTCTCTGGCTACAAAGAACATCATTTTTCTATCCAGGGACTGATTTTCTGGATTTTGAGTTCCTTGTGAAACATGTGGACCCTCAGATATTTGCATGTCACTTTATTTTTTTATCCTGTGATGATTTACTTTCCTTTAACAATTATCATTATTTTGCTCACTTATTACTTTTTTTTACTTAGTTTAGAATTCTGGCCTAGATATCTCACCACCACATAGTATGTAACTTATGTAAAACACTGTTGTGAATCCCTTATGCCTACTACGTATAGTAGAAAAGCCAACCAATTTCAAAAGTATACTGCCCATCTAGGCATACTTAAAGTATAACCTCTGCTTTCCTTTATAAGTTATATTTTCTTCAAAGAACACAAGTGTAATGTGGTATTATCTTTGTTCCAACCCATCTCAAACCATAATTGAAAACAAAGAGGGAGGTCTATATAAAATAACTTTAATAATCTCTAATAATTTATTTTGGCTTAACTAATCTGTTCAAACTGTAGACAGTGTGACATTTCCACATGCAGCATACAGTAACCAATTCTGCTCTCCCACTTCCGACTCTTCTCAAAATTTGCTATTTTTACCTTGTCTTTTTAAATTTGTTTTGTTTTCTTTAGCATAAAGTCCTCCTGATCCATGATTTTTGATAAAATGACAGGATTTTATTCCAAATGGCTGAATTTGATAGATAAGATAGATAGATAGATAGATACAGACTTCATATTTCCTTCATGTATTCATTAATTGATGGGTTCACTTGAGACCTTAGTGAAACAATAAATGTGACCATGTTGGCTTCACTGCATTTGAATATACGTGGAAATGGGATGGCAGGTCATATGGTGGGCCTATGCTGTTGTCTGAGGAATATCCACACTGTTCTCCATAATGTTTGCACTAATTTATATTTCCATCAATAGTATATGACAATTCTTTTTTCCTCAACAGGATTTATTTATTTTTAGAGTTTTGATAATAGCCAGTCTAGCTGGGGGGAAATCAGATCTCATTTCAGTTTTAATTTACACTTCTCTGATAGCTAATTATACTGAACATGTTTGTAAATATTTTTTGGCCATTTCTATTTCTTCTCTTCAGATAAGTCTATTCAGATCATCTGCCCATTTTTAATTGGATTATTTCTTATTTTTCAGTTTTTTATGTTCATTATATATTCTTGAAATTAATTCTTTGTCAGATGAATATTTGACAAATATTTTCGACAATTCTATAGATTGTCTCTTTGCTGCTTCTTTTGCTGTGTAAAAGTTTTAGGTTAATGTATGTCTTTTGTCTGGCTTTGGTTTCCTTGCTTTGGGGGGGTCAAAGCCACACACACACACAAAAAAAGAAGATGTCTTACTTTAATGTCTTAAAGTGCTTCAACCTGTATTTTCTTCTAGTACTTTCACAGTTCAGTTCTTACATGGAGACATTTGATCAACTTTAAATTGAGTTTTCTGTACACGGTTAGAGACAGAAGTCAGATGTCAATCTTTTGCATGTGGATATCTAACAAAAATCTTTTATTATTTATCCATCGTACTCTAGTATTCCCCAATATATATATATTTTTTTTTTTTTGGTTTTTTGAGACAAGGTCTTACTTTGTAGTTGAGGCTGGCCCTGAGCTCAGCCTCCAACTCACATCACAGCAATCCTCCTGCCTCTGCCTCCCGAGTGCTGGGATTACAGGCGTGAGCCACCATGCCTGGGACTGTGGTATGTGGTGCTAGTTGCTGCTGGGCGTGAGTCTCCACACCCAGTATTGTTATGTGGTTACTGGGGATCGAACCCGGGCCCCTTGGGCTTGCAAGTCAGGCGCTGGAACCACTGAGCTATATCCCCAGCCCCTATTCCCCAATATTTCTGAAGAGTTCTTCATTTGTTCTTTGGTAGGCTGGCCATTGTTATTGTTTTTCTGTATTCTTAGACATCTATCTTGTATAATCCTTTCATATGACACCAGACTACTACACACAAACATTTGTACAAAACACATATATTTGGGAAAAGGCTATACAACTCCAGTATTCAGAATTAAATTTTGTCCAATTTTCTACAAATACAATTTTTTACTTCATTTCTCCCAGTTGTCTCTTTAAACTTGATTCAGGACCTACCTCCACCTATAATCTGTTCTTTCCTTGGAATTCACTTTATTTTCCCATTTTTTTATATGTGTATTTCTCTTGTATGAAACATAGACTCTTTTATTTGCCAACATTTTATAGGAGAGGAAGAGTTCATACTACTCTGTTAGGTACTGAACATATGGTATATCACATAGTGGATTTTGAGTTACAAGTAGGTCATGCTGTATTCTTATTTCATTGCCCTTCTACAGCTTTGTGATGATAACTATAGCAATTCTAACTTAACTTAAATAAATATCTTTTTGAAATGATATTCTGCTTTGATACATCTCACTTCCCACATCAGAAGTTCTTTGAGGGCAAGTCACACGTTGTACTCAACTTGGACATCTAACATGATGCTTTTTACATAGAATTTTTAAAGAGTCATTAAATTAACTGAATTGAATCAAATTTTTGGAGAAAAGGGAGTTGCTTATAATACTTTAATATCAATTTTTGATTTTTAACTAATGTTTCCCTACCTCTGTAGTAACTAAAGTACTCTTCTTTTTCTAAGCAAACCATTTATTGGTGCATTTTAAATGCACCTAATAATAACACGCATTATAAGTAATTTGTATCTGCACATGATATATATTGCATTTTATTGATTTTATTTGTACATTTTTAATCACACTCAACATTGAGAATTTCCACTAGTATATGACGTAACTTATTATTTTCATATTTCCCTGCTTTTTTTTTTTTTTTTGAGACAGGGTCTCGCTTTGTAGTTGAGGCTGGCCCTGAGCTCAGCCTCAAACTCACATCACAGCAATCCTCCTGCCTCTGCCTCCCGAGTGCTGGGATCACAGGCGTGAGCCACCATGCCTGGCATTGTGGTATGTGGTAATGATTGCTGCTGTGCACAAGTCTCAATGCCCAGTATTGAATGTGGTTACCGGGGATCAACCTGGGTCCTTGCGCTTGCAAGACAGGCCCCAGAACCACTGAGCTAAATCCCTGGCCCTTTCCTGCTTTTTTTTTTTTTAATTGAAATCTGTATTGGTACATTACATATACACATCATGATTGCACTCCATAATGGGGACTTGTACCAGTATAAGACACAACTTAATTCTCATTTTTTCCCATAGCCCTACCCACCCTACCACCCCCCATATACATAAAATGTTTCCTTTCTTTTTTGTTATAATCGCATTATTTTCCCCCTTCATCCTATTTTACTTTGAGTATTTTCTATTTCACAATATATAACATACAATTCTAGAACTCATTTACATCTTTATTTTCTCATACCAGAGAAAAGATGCGATATTTACCTATCTGTGACCTATTTATTTCATTTCTGAGGATATCCTCAAGGTATGTCCATTTAAGTAGAAATGATTCAAACTTATCATTTTTTATGGCAGAGTAATACTCCTTTCTGTAGAAGAACCACAGCTTTCTTATCCAGTCTCCAGTGGATGGACACTTGGATTGTTTCCAAGATGTAGCAATCACAAACTGACCTGCTATATTTTTTATCCTGTCTTATACATGTTTTATTTTATTTAACTTTATAATCCATTTAACAATTGAATTAAATTTAAACACAAATATACTCAAAGAACCAAATAAAATTTTCATACAAATGGATCCTCGTGGTGTCAGAACTACCTCAGAGGACTCGCAAAAGAGAAGCAGCCCAATTCCAGGTGCACTTAATGAGCTTGAATCCCCAGCTGACTCAAACTCAGACCCCTGCTACAGCACCACTGACAGAAAAATTGGCAACTATAAGAAAGAGTTCAAGAAATCAGCATATCTTACACAGACATTCAGAAGTAAGCTTTATGATTACAAAGTGAATGGGAGACTGCAAAGTGCTATACAATGCTATGCCCATTACCATAGCACCATTCTTTCTAAAAAGACATTTTTCAGGTAGGTTCTTAGGGGGAAAGATTTTGAACTCTGCCTTCAAAGAGAGTACACATGCTTTGTAAACAACCTATAAATTTATACTTCCTCAATATGTTAAAAGTTCAATTATTTACTCAGTATTTTTAATTCAATTTTTTAAAATGACTTTAGTTGTTTTATAAAATCCTACATTTTAAATTTCACTTACACTTCGAATCTATTCACTACACTTTAGTAAATATTTCTTCTCAATTTTAAAAATTCATAAAAGCAAAGATACTCTTCTATTACCCCCTTCCAAACTGTAGAATAATACATGAGGTATGATCAAAAATACAGTGAATGTTTGTAAATGTACTGTCATACAAACACACTGACATCATTTCTTTCAAAATACTTCCTTCAATTCAAATACATCATTCACAAACCTTTCTAAAGCAATCCCAGAAGTCCTCTTTCTTACCTTCTGTCATGTTGTTATGTCAACTCGTTTTCATGAACTGATTCAAAACATTTACTTTTCATGGTCATTGTAATCTTGGGCACAGTGGCAGATGCAGTGAATAAGGTGGATGAGGCTGTATAATAATGTTCTTAAGTGTCTGACTTTCCATTGGATGGCAGGCAGCAGCAGCATTCACAGTATTTTTAATTATCCTTCATAGAGACACTCATGAAAGATCCCCAAACCTCTACAGAAAGAGGAAAGAACAGGGCTGAGGATTTAGCTCAGTGGTTCCAGCGACAGTCCTGCAAGCGTAAGGGCCCAGTTTGATTCCCTGGCAACCACATACAATACTGGGCATGGAGACTCACCCCAGCAGCAACCAGTACCACATACCACAGTGCCAGGTATGGTGGCTCATGCCTATAATCCCAGCACTCAGGAGGCAGAGGCAGGAGGATTGCTGTGATGTGAGTTTGAGGCTGAGCTCAGGGCCAGCCTGAACCACAAAGCGAAACCCTGTCTCAAATAAATAAATAAATAAATAAATAAAAATAACAGGCAAGAACAATAAGATAAGATAAGTATATTTGAAATGAGAGGAAGTATTTGAAGGAGGAGTCATGGCAATGTGTGTACTACTGAGATTATATATATATATATATATATATATATATAGATAGATAGATAAATATCTATAGATATATATAGATACCATAACTGATCACTCCTTACTTAGTGTTGATATGATTCAAGCCCTCGGACATTATACAATACCACTCACAACTTGCTCTGAAAATATTCAAAGCTTATGATAGTTAAAATATTTTAATAAGTGGTTGTTTGTTGCAGCATGAAACTTAACTGGATTCTATTTGGCATTTTGCCATAATTCTTAATTAATACTCTTAGGTTCTACAACATGGCTCAAAATTAATGGTAAATCATTACACTCTAGACAGTGATTTCTGAATTAATTTCTAAGCACCAGAAGTAATTCTGCTATTACAAGCTGCATTTAGATCATAAATTATTCTGGAGCCTTGTTGCCTGTGCTCAACCAATGTGAAGTTACTACTATATAAAAAGGTGACAATTTAGCAAGATATTCAGAGTACGGAGGACAAACTTGTTACCTCCTCTTGGTCAGGATCCTCTTGTAAGGAGGAAAAAAGAAAGAAAAGGAAAAAACCAGCCAAATAGTCCCTAAAACACATTTGTTGGAAACCTGCTTCATCTTCAGCAAATACCTGAGAACAAACTAGTTAACAGCTTGACAGGTTCGAGACAGGGACAAGCATCTTTCCTTGGCACCACTTTAAATTGCTACATGGGAGGGTGAATCAGTGAGACAGGGGTCAGGGAAAAAACAATAGTCAACTGTTAGCAAAAAAGAAAGGTATACAATAGAAAACGCTAAGAGAAAGTGTTACCCTTCCAAACAACTCACTAAAACAAACCTTTATTAAATTCATAAACATAAAAACATTATGCTGATGTTTCCTTCCGAGAAATAAAAGATATATGCCTAGAAATCATAACTTAGCAAGGTTATTATTTTTCAGTAGTATTATATTAAATAGCATAAGTCTACTCAAGAATAAATGTTTAAGTAAAATGTTTGCTTATAAAGCATCTATAATATTGAAAAACAATGTCTCTGAATTTCCTGAAATTTGCAAGTTGATATAAACTTGTGCATAACCTACTACAAATTATTGTCAGTACTCACTGATCTTAAAGGTAAATGATCTTTACTGAGTTCATGTGAAGAAACTGTCAAAATTTGTGAATTGTCAACACTGTCTGATATTTAAGCCAGGAGGCTGGGGGACTGAGCAAGGTAGTAAGCACAGAGAAGAGGTACAGATAGGTCTGCGTTCTCAGCCAAAGCAACTTTAAGAGGTCAAGATAAATAAGGACAAATCAAAAAAAAGTGAAGAGAGAGGACTCCGAGTACGACAGAAAGAAATCTAGGAGAGCATGGTACCCTGGGAGCTACACGAAGAGCTTTCAGGAAATAGGAATTGTCGACTGTGTAAAATGCTGCTAATAGGTCAAGTAAGAGGAGGACTGAGAATTGGATTTAGTGCCTGAGGGTCTTTGTTGACCTTGATAAAAGCAACGTTGGTGGGATGTGGAGTGGCGATAGCCTGTGAAGAGTGAATGTAAGAGATACACAAAGAGGCGACTCAAAGTGCAGATGACTCTTCTGAGGACTTTTCGTGTAAAAAGAAGCCGAGAAGCCAAGCTAGTATAGTTTTGTTAAGAGACAGCTTAAAAAAAAAAAAAAAAAGATGGGCCAATGCCAGCTTGTTCCCAATATGTATAAGCAGAAAGCCAATTGAGACCCTATAATAATATAATCATAGATGTACTCCATTTTACACATTTCTTTAGATGTTAGTTAAGAGGGGCACAAATCTCAATTCTACCCTTGTTCAGAAATGTTAACTATTTTGGTTTTCCCTCAAAGATTAATGTTGAAAAAAGGCTTCTTTGACCCAGAAAGAATTTACTGCTTTTAAAACATACCCTATCAACTTTTGCCTTCCCTTCTTCTAGTCAGCAGCTGGGGAAAATATGAAAGAAACGTCAAAGGTGTATTTATTCTTGTGTTCCTTCCTGCCAAAATATGACACACACTGGTGCCTCTCCCTCTGGAATCTGAATCATCAAATTGTTTTTCTCCTCCAGTCTTTTCACTCAGAATAAGCATATCTTCCAAAATTAAGAGAAAGAGAAAGCCAAATCTTTCACAATTAAAAAAAAATGCTCGTCTTCAGGAAATGAATCTGCATTTAAGTATCTCAATTCACTCTTCACTCGTGGTATCACTCACCATCGGGGTCTCCGAAGCAGTTTTTCAGAAAAAAAAAAAAAAAACCTAGTTATTCTTCCTCCGTTTTCTACCCTTTAAAAGAGTTCACATGGCAACAGTGCGATAAACTTGACAAGTTTCTGTCCAGCAGCACAGAGCAGAGGCTTTTAAGAATATTAATAGATCCAGGGAAATAAGCTGGAGGTCAATTAATATTCATCTGTTTTCCCACAGTAAACACATAAAGTTTAACTTTTCTAGCCATCTGTTAGTTCTACTAAAGCAAAGAATTCAGTGATTGGCAAAATACAATGTAAAAATGAACATTAAACACATCAAACATCTTTTCTAATAAAAATGGTACTTAAATGCTGTTTAGTGATATTCTGATTAATTTAGTAAGTAGCCACGAAATAAAATAAATTCCAATAGAACAAGAATTAATATGGTGCCTTTTATGTTTTGAACAAGCATCAACGTGCCAGGCTCTGTGCTATGAATACGAGACCATAACATTTCCCCATCTTCGAATAGTTCATATTCTAATAGGAAAGAAAAGGAATTTAAGCAATATAGATACTATGAGTCCGATGCTCTAATTTAAAAAAAGATAAAAATAGAAAAAAAAGTTATAGAGGCACGGTCATGAATTCTGGTAACAATGGTAGAAAACTAAAACAAGCAGGTAATATTTCGATGACAAAAATGTCTTCTTACAGGTGAGCGTGGTTTGAGAAGATAATAAAAACATTGCAAATCACTTAAGGCAGACGTGACAGTAAGAACGTATAACCCGGTGTCATCAAGACAGAGGCGGCCGCCAGAACCTGCTTCCTACTGCTGCTCAGGAAGGAAGCGACTTGCAACACAGCACGGAGTGTTCTCACGCAGAACTGAGGACAGCGCCTTCAGGAGACTCGTTACTAGCGCCACCTAGAGGAGACAGGCGGAACAGCACCGCACGTAGTGAAGTCCTCACTACGACCTTCCCTACTATCATCACAAACACGACTCATTCTTGTATCTCCAAAATATTCTTAGTTCTACCCCTTTTCACTATCTTTTCTTGGATAATTCAGAAGGCCAAACTATCTTCACAACTTTCCTGGGTTACGACAAAAGCTAACCTGTCTCTCTCCTATTTCTCTTACACCTTGACAACCTTGTATCCCCCAAATCCAGAGCGATCGTTTCACATTATGAATCAGAATATGTCATTCCTTTACTAAAACATCTCCACCAACGTCCTATTTCAATCAGAAAGTAAAAATGTCCTCTTTTGGTCCATTAGGACATATATAATTTAGCTCCTACTGATCCTTCTGCCCTCATTTCTTATTTATTTCTTGTGCTTCAATTTTCTTCAGAGTCATTGCTACAGCCAACTCCCCCATTGTACAGTTTTTAGCTCATGCCCCATCAAGGCCACTTGGAGTCACACTATCTGAAGTGGCCAACTCTTTCCACTCTCTCTCCACTATCACATTTGATTTCGATAGCATATACCACAGTTTGAAATAATCTCCTTGACTTGTTTACTGTCTCTACTTTCATACTCTTCCTGTAAACTCAAAAAAAATGAAAGAACTCTGTCTGACTCCAGTTTCCTCGGGCCCTATTACACTGTCTGCAGCTGAATCCCCACTCAGTGCCTGATAATTAAGTGTCTGAGAAGGCTTGAGTAAGTAGATGGACAGATATGCTCAGAGGATGTGTAAAAGTTTGCTCTGTCATGTATTATGCAGGATCCTATGTGTCCACCTGTGACACTCATTACCTATTGCCCTCTCTGTCATTCAGAGACAAATGGAATTGTCTCCATGTAAAATGAAAACAGGTCCTCGTTGCAGGTGGCACGAATAGGGCAGACCCTATGTGGAGATTCTCCCTCCCAGTCTGAGCTCTGCCCCAGGAAGACTCTCCCATCCACAGTCTGCATTCTGTCCCGTGAAGACACGCATGAATCCATTCATCCTTGTGGGACGCTGTAAGTTCTGCTGTACTAGTCAAAGGCAAGAGAAGCTTCATGGAAGCTACAGTTCACACAGATTCTGATAAGGTGCTTCCAGAAGAACTAGAAAATAAGAGAGCATGAATTTTGTAATGATAAAGTTATGGTGGATAACGGTACTGGAAAATTAGGGCTTTGGGGATGAAACCGACAGAACTGTGATTCTGTCTCATACATTCCCTAGGAGACAGGGCTTATGTCTCAGAGGCATGGGAAATCACTAGGAAAAAAATCCTCCGCTGTGCAAGATGCCTGAGAATTTACTATTAGAAGAAAAAAGTCTCTACTTCTCAGTCTTGTCCCCTGTTTCTTATGCAAACTTCTAATTATAATTCCGTTCTCTGGGTCCCGTGATACTAGCTAGCTACATCAAAGGCATGCTCCGCATCCGGAAGACTAGATTGTCTGCGGTCCTTGAGACGGCATCACAGCCGGCTGTCCCTTCCCCCAGTCCGGCTTCCGCCTCCTCCCTTCCGCAGGCGCAGCGTCAGACGCGCTGCCTACTGCACTCCCTGCGCGTAGCTCTCCAGCTCCCCGTCTGCAGCCCTGGGAACACAATTTGCAAACTCAATCTTGGAGCACAGCAGGATTCAGGTGCTCAAATGACATTGTCAGCGATCTATCTCTCTCAATTCTACATTAAATTCGCTCTGAGTAAGTGTCTCCTCTTGGTTGAAAGATTTTAAGGTATTTCAACAAAATTCTCTTTACTATAACCAACTCCGTGAATGTAAATTTGTATAATGACAATTTACTTTTGGAAACTGGATAAATGATTGTTAGAGATAAATTAGCCTGGTGTGCCACTTGAGTTAGCAAAGGAAAACTAAAAATATCTAAAAATAAAGGAATAAACAAAATGTTATTCTGGTTCCACAAAATACAGAACTGGGTATGTGAACCTGGAAATTATTCACTATGAGATCTGACTTTAAAAGTAAAATGATTCAAAATCAGTCCTTCAAAAATTAGAATGGCCAGAAGCAATTATTATTAATACGTAATATACTACGATTACTATGTCAGATCTGACATAAATGAAAGAGTACAAGAATTTGAAGAATGAAAAAATTTGTTACAATCCTAAAATATTATGTCTAAACTACTAATTAACTAGAAAGCAAGAGGAAAAGTCACACTAAATATTAAATATCACTGCTGCATCTCAGAAATAAATTAAGGTTTAAATGCAATGTAAATTTAAAGAGTAATCTTGGCAAGACTAAAGCTCTGATAGTACAAACTATCAATATGAGAGATTTTAGATAAATAGAAATTAAAAGATGTTTTTGCATGAAATGTTACTATTGATAAAATACTGCTTTCCAAATATTAAATATATACATCAGTTCTAAATCTTACACTTCACCAGTTAAAACATGATTTAAAACATTTATATAAAGAAAAATAGAAACTAGGATCCTTCAAGAGCTTTAAAAGCATCCTACCCGGTATAAACTGTGGTAACCTTCATAAATTATGAGAAGAAATAAGGTTTTTGGAAATTGGTAGCTTTGTCAAAGTGACTTTTCATTTGGGAAATTTAATTTCAGAAAATTGCTTTCTGGAGAATTGATTTTCCATGGGCTGGTTTCTCTCTAGTAAGGTAGCCACTAGCAGGTATAGTCTTACATGCTACAGAGTAAACTCCCACTAAAATGTACACTTAAATCCCAAAAATGTTGACAGAATTCTTACCATAAACATTGATCAGGAAATTGTGGATCTTGAATTCGTCCCCTCACCAGGGACTGAGCCATGAGTGGGATCATTCCAGCCTGACTTTTGTATCTTCTTCAGAAGCTGGGAGAGCAATAGGTCCACATGAATCCACACTATATGGAAGCACTGTTATTCTTTTTCTCTGATTTAAAAAAAAAAGTAATCTCTTGGATTTTTTGCTTGAATTCCAGTATTGAAATTATTCCAGACATCTGAATGACAAAAAGAATGCTCCAAACTGAAGTGTGCACCATTTGATATGTTAGTTATTACAAACTTGAATAGAAAATAGACTCCAACATGCAGAATTTTTATGATTTGTAGTTATTTTAACTTTGAACATATGATTTTTCTATTACTTTTTCCTATGTTTCATCTTCAAATAAATTCAACCTTGATAATTGAGAGCTGATATATTTGTAATAAACACAATATGAGTCTATTTTGAACCCTCAGATGGTACAGAAAATTTTCTTACATTCTTTCCTTCAACAGTCATCTCACAAAGACACACTGAGCCATAGACATGCTATGAACCTAGAATTATTCTAAGCTCTAAAAGTAGAACTAAAACAAATTTTTTACATTCATGAGCTTTATATTCAGCAAAGAAAACTGATGATAAGCAAATATATTAGCTCAAGTGTTAATAAGTACTACAAAGAAAAATAAAGCAAAATGAAGTAATAAGAGTGAAAGAGGGCTAGAGTGATGAGCGATCGGAAGCACTCAAAAGTAATACACCCAAGTTTTACTTTAAGAAAAAAGATGAGAGGGCCGGAGAGTTAGCTCAGTGGTTCTGGTGCCTATCTTGCAAGCAGAAGGGCCCGGGTTCAATTTCCCGCTAACCACATAATAACACTGGGTGTGGAGACTCACCCCAGCAGCAACTAGCACCACATACCACAGTGCCGGGCGTGGTGGCTCACGCCTGTGATCCCAGCACTCGGGAGACAGAGACAGGAGGATTGCTGTGATGTGAGTTTGAGGCTGAGCTCAGGGCCAGCCTGAACTACAAAAGCGAGACCCTGTCTAAAAAAAAAAAAAAAAAAAAAAAAAAAAAACGCCCCCCCTAAAAATATACACAGAAAACAAAACATCTTTATTATTCATAATGCAAATATAGGAAAACACAACTAGAATGCTTAATATTTAAGTCCAAGATGAGATATGCCCAACAATCCATTTACTTTCAGTGCTAAAAAACTGCAGCATGCCCAGAGAAGTCCAGGCCAGCATCAAAGAAGCGTAGCAGAGTTGGGGAACTCAAACTATCTGCCTGAAGACAGATCCCAAGGAAGAAGACCAAGATATTCCCAGTGTGCCATTTTTAATCTCCCAAGTCAATAAATTCAATTCACCAATTAGAACACTTCTTCTCTAGTGCAGTGAAACAGGCTAAAGATACAAACAGGTTCCTCTCTGCAGGAAAGGAAGCAGGAAGAGGAGTGTGGTGGATTAATTAATGGGCACCTTGTAACGCCCAGATGAATGGAATTAGTGTGATCAGGATATCGACAACCCACCTGTGGGTTGTTGTCAATGGCACAAAAACAGAACCAGAAGGAAAGGTCGTGGGCTGTTGCTTTTCTAGAAGCTCGCTGTCATTGGTTTTCCTGATGTGAGCTTGGCGTTCTCACTTTGGGGGAGGGACTCGGGCCTCACTGTTGCTGAGAATGGCTACCGTTCTCCTTGGGGGAGCTCTGATCTTCACTGTGAGGGTGAGCATCGTTTCCTGGGTCCTGTATAGAATCCCCAGGCTGATAGCACAAGTCCTTTATCCCACCAGCACAGGCTTTCTGGCTCCCACTACTGGCCTTTGGGACTTCCTGGTGGAGATCCACAATGTGTACAAGCATGAGCTATTGCCACGGGCTCCAGACCCCTGGCTGGACTCACGTAGGATACTGCCTTTGACTATCGGCCTTCTACTGGACCGGGGTGGGACCCAGACCTTTGGCTTGATTCTTTGTGTGTCTAGTGCATGGCCAGTTCTCTTGCAATCCTCCACATTTGACTTTCAGGTTAACTATTATAAAATAGCCCTATAAATTATAAGTCCTGTACTAAACCTGTTCCCTTGAGAAACTCTGACTACAACAAGGCATGTGGAAAGATTCCTAACGAACGTGTGCTTTGTTTCTTCGTTCATTTGTTCAGCCACATTGTACTAGTGAAGTGCATGCACAGAGTATATGGGCAGAAAGTCAACTGGGCTTTACCAGGGACCCTGTTGACCCAGAGGGCAGGAGCACAGGGGGGCAGGGAGAGAGTGTTGAAGTGTCTACAAGGGAATAATTGTAGTACAGGACTACTGAATACAAACTGGATAAGGAGAAAAAGGAGTCCATTGAGACAATAATGGGCTATAAATAAATGGTACAGTAAGTGAACTCTATCCAAAAGTAATCAAATAATGACTGGAGACCAGGAATCAGTAACTGACTGACCTTAGATACATGATGGTCAGACAGATACTGTAATGGACATCCAGCACTTAGGAGGTTGAAGCAAGAGGATCTCCATGAGTTCAAGGCTGGCCCAGAATACATAGTGAGCCCCCATCTCAAAAAAAAAAAAAAAATTGAGATAGATACATGTTCAACTGGTAGGACAAAAGAATGGCCTGCCTAAGATGTCCTTATCTAATACCTAGGAACTATTTATATGTTAACTTATGAGACAAAAAGAACATTATATATGTGATGAAGGATCTCAAAATGCAGAGCTCTTCCGTGGTGATCTGGGTGAGCCCAATTTAAGTACAGGAACCCACTGAAGATAAAGACAGTGGAACTATAAAGAGAAAGTGAATGAGATGGTAGAAGGAGGAGGTCAAAGTCGAGAGAAAATTTAACATGCTATGCCCCTGGTATATTTTTTCTTTTTTCTTTATTGAGTTTATTGGTACATTTTAATTCAACATTGAGAATTTGTAACTGTACATGATGTACATTGATTCTCATTTTTCAGATTCCTCTGTCCTCCCTACACCATCCCACTCCCATATACATAAGCTTTGTTTCCTTTTTTTTTGTTTTTACCATTCAAATTTTTTTCTTTCTCTTCTTTACTTTTCCCTACCTCCCCTTCCCTTTTCCTTGTGAACATTTTCTTCCTATTTCACAATACCTATCATGCATTCTGGACCTCATTTACACTTTCAGGTTCTCATTCTAGAGAGACAATATGGCATTTACACACTTATGTTCTATTTCATTTATGAGTGTGTCCTCAAGGTACAACCATTAAGGTATAAATGTCTCTAATTTATTGTTTCTTATGACTGAGTAATACTCCATTTTATTTTTTTTAAAACCACATCTTCTTCATCTAGTCTCCAGGTGATGGACATCTGGGCTATTTCCTGGATTTAGCTATTAAAAATTGTGCTGCTATAAACATGGGTGCACATATGTCACTATTATATGATGTTCTTAATTTTTTCATGTACATTCCCCTGGTTTTGAAGTGAAGCAGTAAGATAATGAAAGCAGGAGGTCTCTAGAAGTTAGGAAAGCTAAAAGAAATAATACCCCCTCCCCAGAAAAAGACAGATCTGTAGATGCTTTTAAAGTTTGATTTGGAATGTCCTATGCACAGGACTAAATTTTTTAATGGTACTAATTCACTAAGCTTGTTACAAGCACAATACAAAACTACCAGTTGGTTAAAAAGAAACATTTTGAGATAGTATTTTGAAACAGGAACATTTATTGGTAAAACAAAGTCTAGGATATGACACAGGTTAAAGTGTGGCCAGGAAAAGTAAGGTTCGGGAACTCAGTGACCTGAACACTGAAGTCTCCAAGAATAAAGATGGCAATCTAGATGTCAGGTCTTCCATTAATGAGAAGAGGGTGGTAGATTCCCAAAAGATATGGGAATATGCTGTAGAGGCTCTTCAGTGTTTGTGGGGTTTTTATTTGTTTATGTGGGACAAAGAGATACAGTGGTCCAGAAGGGACAATAAAACAGGAAAAGGACACATAAAAATAGGCATAGTTTTAAGACACTACAAAGCAATTACTATCCTCAAAGATGGCCAAGGTTCAGTTAAACAAAAAGGTGAAGCTAACGATGAGAAGAAAACTCAAGACATCCACTGATTTAAATTTCTATGAGAAATTGTAAGGGCCTAGTGAAAGAGTTTGGGGTAGAAGGTAAAAGTAAGTGGGGTGGTTACAGTGGACCTGTACATTTAAATCTTATTCTTATTGATCATAATTTAATTATGGGTCACAATTTATGATTTAAGGTTCTTGGACTTGTGAATGCGACTTAGGTAAAGAAGGGTAGAAAGGATGTTGGTATTTGTCCTGACACTTTAAGAACAGTAAGCAGTTATAAATATAGGATTTCCTAATGATTACCCTATTGCACAGTTGTAGTAATGAGGTAAATGATAAGTAATGGTCTTACTAGCAAGGACCAAAAACTCTCTGGGCTTCTTTCAAGTACATCTTAGAGAAATCAACACAGGAAAAATGGAAGAAAAAGGTACTGAAAACACCAGGAATCTATGGACACCTGAAGTCTATTCAGATTTCAGAGTGGACATCTCTGAAATGTTGGGTCAACTGAGGGGAAAGGGAACTGTAAGGAATTTACTCATCTATCGAGGTCAGGGTGAGGCAGAAGACAAACAAATGAATGATATCATCTCAGAGTTTTCTTAGTTCTACAGCCATACTATCCCCATAAACTCCAGGATCTTAGCAGTAAATATTATTCTTTTTTTAAGGTAATCTCATATTTGGAGGAAGAATAATTTATAAGGAAAAAAAATGGTTTTGGGGAATTGGGACAGGGAAAGTGAACAAGAGAAACAACTGCAAATGAGAACAGCCCAGATGGAACCAGCTTTTGCTGACACAAACACCAACAACTTTTAAGACCTATGAGTGTTTGGGAAATCTTAAAAACTCAAATCTCTGGTAGAAATATCCAACTAGGGAAGAAAGGTATGTTCATCAAATTTGTTTCAAAGTGCATTCTGCTTCCTTACAAAAATGAAGTTCTTTTACTACTATTTTTGTTTCCTCACACAGAAAAGCAAAAGCTCTTAGTTTGTCAACATAAATTCAGTTAAACTTTAAAAAACTTTTAATCTTCTACTGCATATAATATAAAGAACTATAGAGAAACAAGGTTTGGGGCATATTTTGAGGGTTGCATGAAGCTAGTGAAATTACATGTGAAAGAGTAGACAATGGTCATTATGTGGTCCAAATTCTTAGAATTATCCAATTGGTTTCATCTCAAAAAGAAAAAAAACAAAAACAAAAACATCATTTCATAAGGAGTTTATAAAATAAAATAAGCTCAATATTATATTGTTTATAATATAGAAATATATTTTAAATATATGTAATTAGCTTAAGAGACAGAAAGAATTCATATATCATCCTCATTTACTATCTAAATAGTAAAGGAGTAAGTCACAATTGAAATGAAGATTATTCATTTGACATTTACTGAGCACCAACTTTCTGCTCTCTGCTGTAAATAAGTGGAGAAGCCACAATTTCTCTGCCACTTAGGAGCTCAAAATTCCAATATGTAAACAGATAAAGTAGAAAACACTGCCAAGTATTATATTTTCCAGATTAGAACTAGAAAGGGATACATGTCCCCATGGAGGAACAAGAAGCCAAGGGACTGCTGTGGATGGGTATGACCAGCCGGAGGTTGTCAAGCACAGAAGAAAGAAGTTTGGGAATCACGAGCAGCACGAGAATAAACACTAAGGAGGATGAACTTCAAAGACAGTGGTAGTAATTCTTTCCACAGCACTATCTCATTAGCTATCCCTGAGGATATTCTAGGTGCTAAATTAACTTCATACCTGTGATAATAGTAAATAGGAAGTAGTTATCACAGAACTATCAGTAGCTATGTATGCCATCACAGGGCTAGGTTAGAAAATACTATTAATAAAATATCATAATAGACCCTGATATATATCACAGTTCAGAAACAAAAGAAAGGCACGGAGCACACAGCAGAGGGTGAAGTCCTCAGAGACAACTACACGGGTGGGGAGCACATCAAAGGAAAGAGGGTTGTTACTTAGTGGGTAGCTGTGATAGTATCGTATACTATGAAATATATATATAACACAGAAATGTTTTCTAATTACATTTTCTGACACAGAATGTCTAAATTCTTTGTAGTTTCCTGAGATATGAAGGTAAGAGGGGAAACTTTATCTGATATTTGGTCTTTCACACCAGTTACTGACACCGAGTTACTAAAACCTTTGTAATTTCCCAATTGGGGTTTACAAAAATCATAAATCCCTTGGCATTTCCAGAATGATCAGGGTATGTTCCATTCTACTGACATAATTCTCAGAAAGCTCCAGGATATCTTCAACAGATGAACCAGCACAGTAATTAGGGGACTGAAAGTTTAAGCACCAATACCAAATATCAAGGGAGAAAAGAAGACTGAAGGCTGAGCTAATCACCAATGGCTAACAGTATAATCATCATTCTATATAATGAAACTTCATACAAACACATGAGAATAGGGTTTGGGAAGTTCCTGGACAGCTGAGTATGTAGAGGTGCCGGAGGACACAGTATGGAAACTACCTTTCATTATTATTTTTTATTATTTTTTATTGAAATCTTTATTGGTACATTACATATATGTGATTGCACTCAACAATGAGAATTTGTACCAGCATATGACACAAGTTAATTCTCATTTTTTCCTATAGCCCTATCCACCCTACCACCCCCTATATATATATAAACATTGTTTCCTTTCTTTTTTGTTATAAACTCATTATTTTCCTCCTTCACCCTATTTCACTTTGAATATTTTCTATTTCACAATATATAACATACAATTCTAGAACTGATTTACATCTTTATTTTCTCATACTAGAGAAGAGATGAGATATTTACATATCTGTGACCTATTTATTTCACTTATGAGGATATCCTCAAGGTATGTCCATTTAAGTATAAATGATTCAAACTTATCATTTTTTATGGCAGAGTAATACTCCATTCTGTAGAAGAACCACAGCTTTATTATCCAGTCTCCAATTGATGGACATTTGGGTTGTTTCCAAGATTTAGCAAACACAAACTAAGCTGCTATAAACATGGGTGCACATATGTTACTGTAATATGAGTCTTTTAATTCTTTTGAGTATATACCTAGCAGAGTGCTGGCTGGGTCAAATGGGACCTCCAGTCCTAGCTTTCTGAGGAATCTCCAAACTGATCTCCACAGGGGTTGTATGAGTCTACAGTCCCACCAACAGTGGAGAAGGGTTCCTTCTTCTCCGCAGCCTCACCAACATTTGTTGCTGGCTAATTCTGAAATGGCAGCAATTCTATGTGGAGTGAGATGAAATCTCAGTGTTGTTTTTGTCTGCATCTCTCAAATGACTAATGATGTTGAGCATTACCTTTCTAACCTTATGCACACTGTATAACCTTCACTAGCAATGAACAAATACAAGTACAGTGTTTCCTTGAGATCTGTGAGCTTTTCTAAGAGCAATTCAACTCAGAGTCATGGCAACCCTGACTTATAGCTTATGGGACAGAACAAACCATAACTTAGGACTTGCAATTGATATCAAAAATGGGGAAATAATTCTGGAACTAAGCCCTTAACTTAGGAGGTTTGGTGCTATTTCTAGGTAGATTTTGTCAGAACTGAGCCTACCCAGCTAGTATGTCTCACAAAATTGCTCGTGTGAGGGGAAAATAACTACATATTTGGAATCTGAAGTATTTTCCTGAGTACTTGATGAAAGCAGGAAAAAAGTTTTGTTTCTATTTTGTTTTTGCATAAGAGTTTTCTACAGAGGAAAAATTAGGAGTTTTTGTCAACAGTAGGAAAATTATCATTCTTTAATAAAAAGGTAGCATGGTCTGAGTGAAGGTTCTAAAATATAATACTTTAATAATAACCAAGCAAAACATAAAGTATTAGGCATACAGTTCACTAGTGAATTCTATCCAACAATTAAGGAAGAAATTATATCAATTCTCTATAAACTTCTCCAGAAAATAAAAACAAGGGAAGACTTGCTACCTTATTCTATGAGACTAGCATTTTTGCCCTAATAACAAATGAGAGAAACATAAGGAAGAAAAATAATATGCCAATAGAATTTGTATTAGCAACCAAATGAACAACTTGAATAATTTTAACACAATATGTCCAAAAGCAACGTGAGGGGAACTAATCTAAATGTATGAGAAGTATTTCGTGTCCATGGATAGGAGTACTTAATATTGTTAAGATTAGCTCATAGTAATTTGAAACTACAGATTCAACACAGTAGCAATCACAATCTCAGCAACTTATTTAATAAATATATTTACGAACTTCTTCTAAAATATATACAAAAGAAAAAAGGCTCAATAAACCCAATAAAATATTACAAAAAGATTGAGGCTTGACTTCAAGACTTCTAAGGAAATTATATTTTAAGACAATATTTAAGACAATGTGGTACTGATGAAAGAGTAGAAAAATGGAACAGAATGAGACTCCCAAAAATAAGCCCACATAAATACAATCAACTTTTCCTTACTAAAGGATAAGAGACCATTCAAAGGAGAGAGCATAGTGTTTTCTACAAATAGTAACAGAACTACTGAACATGCATTTGCAATTTGAAAAGAAAAATGGTTGATTCTATACACAAACTTTATATCCTTCTCAAAACTTAATTCTAAATAGGCTAAAAATTAGAACTAAAAAGTGCAAAGTTATGTAACTCCTAAAAGATAATGCATAGGAAAATTCAAAGCGAACTTGGATTTGATGATGATTTCTTGGATCAATTTATGAAAAAAATTGAGAAAGTGGACTTCTTCTCAAATGAAAATTTATGTATATGATATTGAGAAATGGAAGACAAGTGACACATTGGGATAAAATCTTTGTGAAACACAAATTTGAGAAAAGACTGATAATTAAAATACAAAGAACTCTTAAAAACAAAAAAGCACAATGAACAACAATACAAAATACAAAGAATTCTTAAAACTAAATTTTGAAATTGGCAAAAGATCTGAATATATACCCCACCAAACCAGAGATACAAGTAGTAAAAAACATGAAATGCTGTTCAAAATAATATTTAATTGGAGAATAACACAATAAAGCAATAATGAGATGCTAATCACACCCCCTGGGAGGGTGAAGCAGGAGAATTCCATGAGTTGGAAACCAGCATGGGATACACAGTGAGCTCAAGGCCAGCCTGAATTACATAATGACACCCTGTCTCACATAATAAATGAGCAAATAATAACAGAAAGCAACTGTGTATCTTCTGGAGTAGCTGAAATTACAGTTTGACAGTTACTTTATAAAACTGAATACTCTTTTCCAAAGGAAGCAGTAATAGCATCCTTTAATAGCCACAGAAGTTGAAAATATACATTCACACAGAAATCTGCATACGTTCATAGCACCTTTATTTATAATTGTTCAAAGTTAGAATCAATCAAGATCTTGTACCCTATACATGAAGGGGTTGAGAAATTGTGCAATATCCATGCAGTGGAACAATTGCTCAGCAACATAAGTCACACAAAAGATATAGAGGAAACTTAAATTCATACCGCCAACGTAAAAAAAAAAAAAATTTAATGAATAATTGGCATGCTCAATGATCCAGATGTACAACATTCTTTAAGATCTAAAATTAACAGAAAAGTAAACTAAAAAATTGTTGCAAGTATTAAAGTAACAAGGGAGGAACAGTGAAACACCATTTGGGGGGGCATTCAAATTACACCGCAATGGTGAATACATGTCTTTATAAGTTTATAAGTTCATCATCAGATGTTCATATGGGATGAACCGTGATGTCGACGTGGATTTCAGTATCAGTCTGGGCTGATTAATTACACAGATCCGCCATACTAATGTGAGCAATAACTAATACAGGAAACTGGGATTTGGGGAAGTAAATGGGTACTTTGTATTTCTCCTCAATTTTTCTATACATCTAAAAATACATCTAAAATTTTCTATGCTCTAAAAATACACCTTTTAACTGTAAACATGCTCACTGGGAATAAAGTGAATTACAACACAGAGAGTGGAAGTTGGGTTCACTTACTAAGTTGCAATTGCTATGGCAAGAGATGACAATGGGCCAGACTAAGGCAGAACAGAGTAAAAATATATTTTGCGGTTGGTATGAGAATTGCTAGTAATTATTTGGACTTGTCTAAAGAGGGAGGACAAAGTGTCCATAAATGGTTTCTGAACATTTGGCCATGTAACAGAAAACAGGCCAAGCTCTAAGGAGAGATTCTGAGACAGATATTTTCTGAAGCCACCAGACTGGGTCAGTGGCATCAGGAGTTTATTAAAATACACAGAAAATGGAATAATACATTTCCCAAAAGCAAAGTAATTTAGTAATACTGTATGTTTACATTTTAAGATGTTCTCACCCACATCCCTTGCTGTAAGTCAGAACTACATTATCTTGTAACGTAAATTTAAGCCCATGCGACCAAAGTACAAAGTTATACTTGCAAAACAATATTTGTAATTTAAAAGCAGTCAGTGTTACTTTGAATCGTTTAAATAAATGCTTTGAAATAAAGATTTCTCTCAAAGGAAATCCAGTATCCCTACACGTTATTTCTGTCCCTGTCCTTCCCCAAAACATTGTATATAAAACAAGTTTTATTCCTGAATTCTCTTCAGTGTAATCTGAAACCCAGCAGCAAGAATGTTCCAGAAGTCTAAATGTAAAGTGCATTCCATTAGAAGTAGCCAAGGGAGAGCACAGTAGCCAAGGGTCAAATAGTTTTAGACTTTCTGGTCTGCAGTCAGCACCTTGAATGTCCTCTGGAACCCAAGCAGCTGAGAGCACACTGTTGATATCACAGCTTGACTGCGCAGTAATACAATGTGTTTCTCCTGCTGGTTTCATTAAAATAGCATCAGAACCACAAAACTGCTCAGTAGACTATCTCCAGAGAGATTATTTCAAAATTATCATCTTACTCAAATATAATATGTTTTGGTTGCTTTATATATCTTATTTTCTTCAAATTTTCCAAAGGCAGTCTATGTGGCCAGCAGAACATAGGGCATTCCAGACACTTGCTGTAGGACTCAAGTTCTTTCCCCCAAACAACTGTCCATCTTCACAGATAAAAAGCTAAACCCATGATCTAAATTTCTTTAAAATGATAGTTTATTACAACAACAACAACAACAACAAAAAAAAAAAAATCAGCTGTTTCGGCAGCAGCAAGTGTAATGGCGGTATATATACAGCTGAAGTCTATTCTATGCTGTCTTTTATTCTAGAGATCAGAGTGGACCCTTAATATTATACACAGCATCATAATGTACTTTTCTCCCTCACTGGAACTCTTTCCCACTCCCCGCCTCCCATCCACCCTCCCTGGAGCATCACCAACTTCTACCAGGGTTCAGATGAATCTCCAGAGTTTAGGCGTACAGCACTGCACAGACTTCCTGGCTTTAGCCTGTACCTCATCATCACTTCCTCCTCCTCCTCTTCCTCCCCAATGGCTCCTCCTTTAATTGTCTCCTGTCACAGAGCCTGGGAGCACTCTACCCCTGAGCGCCATGACTGGTCAGGACCAAAGCCTGGTTAACAGCAGTTTGTGGGAAAATGAGCTGAGAAACATAGATTTGGCCAGAGAGAAGTTGGAAAGACAGCTGTGAAATTTTATTTTTATTATTTATTTTTTTATTTTTTATTTTTTTAGGTTTTTGTTTTGTTTTGTTTTTTGTTTTTTTGGGTTTTTTTTAGGTTTTTTTTTTTTTTTTTTTTTTTTG
>PVIR01009443.1:27657-53449 GCA_004026965.1 Petromus typicus | reverse complement strand
ACTCTCCATTACATTTTCAACACCACATGAATTTTCATTAGTGGACAGCTTGATGGCTGTTTTGAATGTTAAGACCACTCAGAGTTCATTCTCACAAAGTCATAACCTTGCCAGGAATTATTAAAGGTATAGAATTTAAACTAAAATTATCAAAGTAGAAAGAAAAAAGGGAGAAGAGGTGTAATTTATTGATGCATTTATCCGTTTACTTTTTTATTTATCTTGTATGGTTTGATTCCATGTAGAGAGTAAAGATGAAAGTGTCTTCAGAAACCACAAGAGGAGTGTAATAATTTGAGTAATATATTGATGTCTGGGCTTCCAAAGCAAAAGAGAAAAGGAGGTTTACATAAAAGTGTACACAGGTTGTGTTCTCTGATATGATGAAGTGCACAGATTTCCTGGAGCTAGAGCCTGCAAGTACATTATCTCAAAGATATTTTTTTTCTTTAACACAGTGTCAACACATGGAAGTCAATTGTGTGGGCTTCTAAATACATTTCTGGCTTGCAAAACAGTCAATCTTACATCAAGACTCAGTTTTTACATGTGTGAAATGGCAACTTCTATCATATATGGCTTTTATAAAATAAATTAAAATAAAATATTAATGTAAGAAGAATGCAAAAATCAGAAGCTTGTCCTGGCACATCGATTAGTGCAAAGTAACCCCATTAATATTATTGCTGTTGTTCTTCCTGGAAGGGTTATGATGAACGTGTATCGTTTCTCCTCATAATGTTTTCTTGTCCTGCCCAGCAACAAGGGGTCCTGAATTTTAACTCTGTCCATATTCAGTTCTGACTATTCATTCGTGTTACAGTGCCAGACGATACTCCACTACTGGATTTCTCAGTGTGTGCACCCCGACCCCCTCTTCTGTCCCCTGCACCCCTCTCCTTGCTCTCATTCCTCCATGCAGCAAATCTGGAACTTCAGGGACTGAAGCCCTTGACCACCACCGTTTAGTCTGTCAATCAGACAGTGTCCTTGGACTCTTTGGTTAAAGATAACAAGTCATTATTTTAAAAATGTATCTTTCACCATGATATAAAAGCTGAAAATGTAAATTAGATAATAATTTGATTATATTGACCTCATAGACACAGGAAGGGCACAGTAGCAAGTCATTTTTTTTTGCAGAATACCTCCAAGACCTGCACCAGTAGCATTAAAGATGCTCTGTGTGGCCAGAGATTCAGCTCAGATATGCCACACCTGCCTGACAAGCTCGAGGTCCTGAGGTTGATCCTCGGTACTGAAAATAAAAACCAATAGAATAAAAAGAAACAATAGAAATAGTTGAATACACTCAAATATATTAATTTCAGCTCTATGTGTATAGAAAACTATAGCCAGTTTCACATGGTGTAGAGTTTTTTGTGTTATATATTACTGATTATAGTGACTAATGCTATATGTTTGCTATATGTTCACTATATTCTTGAATTGCCAATATTTTATCTGGTAGGTTTAATGTTTTGTGTGAAGAAGAGAGAAAAAAATCTGTGATGTACTAATATTTAAAATTTATTGTAAGATATATGGAAGGTAAAATGGATCGATGGATGAATGGACAGATGGAAAGATAGAATGGATAAGTACATGAGAAGCAAATGTACTAAAACAATGATTGTAGCATTTAGATGATGAATTGATATGTGTTGCCATACTCTCTCAGCTTTTCTATATGTTACACAATTTTCACTGAGATAGGGGAAAATACAGATTATTGATTTGCTTCTCAGCATTGAAAATGCATTGAAGTTATTTTTATGAATGTAGATTCAGGGTTTTTCCAGAAAAAGATAGAACACTTGTTTTAAAGAAAAAGTCCAGGCAAGGAGGACTACAAGGCTGAGGGAAGCCCACACAATTCAGTGAGATCATGTTTCAAAATAGAAAGTATAAGTGTTAGGATGTAGCTCAGTGGTCAAGCACTTCCGGATTCAGTATTCAGTACAAAACCCTACTGTGGCTTAGATAGATTTCAGTCTGCTGTTCCTCTTCTAGCAATCTCTTTGAATGGTGAATTTCTTCAAAATGCAAGCCTTCTTCCTCCTGAAAATGCCACATACTGACCTGTAAATGAGTTTTTCTTGAGTCTGTCAATTAAAATGTTAGATTCACTACCCTACTGCACTTTTTGTTGGCTTTTTGACTTTTGCTTTTTTTTTAAGGTTTTTTTGAGACAGGGTCTCGCTTTTGTGGTTTAGGCTGGCCCTGAGCTCAGCCTCCAACTGACATCACAGCAATCCTCCTGCCTCTCCCTCCTGAGTGCTGGGATGACAGGCATGAGCCACCATGCCTGGCACTGTGGTTTGTGTTACTGGTTGCTGCTGGGGAGAGTCTCCACGCCCAGTATGGTATGTCGTTACCAGGGATCGAACCCGGGTCCTTGAACTTGCAAGACAGGAACCGGAACCACTGAGCTAAATCCCTGGCCCTTGACTTCTGCTTTTGGGTAATAGACCAGGATCTCTTTTTTGTGCAAATACATGTGTGCATTATATAGACTGAATCTCAAATATGAGCCTACACAGAACATCCAAGGTACGTGTGAAAAATTCAGGTTCTAGGGCCCACCTAGCTCCAGAAACAACTAGACAGCTCATTAGCCAGACACTCTGAATCCGGGAACAAGCCATTACATAAAATGATACTCCTGGAAATGAACTTTCAGTGAGTGTCACATTGATCATTTCATAAGGGCAACATCTGTCCTGCCTTTGGCGTGATGTTTCATTGAATTTTTATGAAAAGGACGATTTGATGTCTGGTTTGAGCTCTCTCAGAAATTAGTGCTTTAAAGAGATTTGCCTGAGGGATGACCATGTAAGAATTAAGAGTGACTTTATTATCACCATGAGCAGGGACATTTCAAGTCTTAATATAGGAGGGGAAACAGAGCCAGCCATTAGGCTGTGGAGCCCATGACCTCAAAGCCTGAACTCCCGGATTACTGTGACACTAAGCAACCAGGACAGATCTAAGCTGCTTGAGGACAGGGTGGGGCCCTGGCTGACATATGCAGCTGCTTTGAAGTAACATTATTCTCTCTGGAAGAGAAATGTGTGCCTCTCCTTAGTGTTATTTATCGTCTGATTCAGTTACAGATCCTTCCTGTCCCTGTTCATAGTTCTTGTATACAGCAGGAGGTTTTAGTAAGAACTAAAATCGGTTGGACAGAAAATTCACACCACTTCGTTCACCGAAAGAAGTAAACTAATGATAACACAATGAAGGCTTATCCCACCGCCAACACTAAGCCCACTAAGCAGGAGATGGTCTTTCTGGTTAGAATAGATCGAGCCATTCTTGTCAATGTCTTAAAAAGATGAATTTGGGAAAATCACTGAGATCTTCTATTCTTCAATGGAGGAAACTTCTAACACACTGACCTGGTATAATTACTGCAGGATCTACAAGGTAACAGGGACAAGAAAATATATTGAAAATGATAAGCACTATGTCTATGAAATAATCAGAATTATGATAACATTCCACTCGTTTTAATATGTTTGCAAATATATTTTGAAACAAAAGATAATCCTTTTGTTTCCTGGGCATATGTATTCACATGTGCACACAGACAAGAACACACACACTCACACATATGTGAGATGCAGGTAGTTTAGTTACTGTGCCAGAGTCACAGACCAGTGAGAGATACAGCTGGGTTTAATCCACTCTGTTGAACAAGCCAACTCTACTTTTATAAGCCTCCTTGAGTAAACTAATAATAATAATGCAAAATGTCGAAAAGTTTCATATCAAGCCTTGGAAGTTTTGTTTTCTAGGTTTCCTCCCCCCAGAGTATAGCAAATGCAGGTATTTCAGTACACCACATATCACCATGACAACTGATCCAACCCAAGGCCGGCTCGGCTTTAACTTGTTCTAAATTACCTCTGTGGCCGCGAGCGCTCCAGGGCTTGCTGGCCTCGTGAATTAAACAGAGCCGGTCAGCAATGAGTAAACAAATTTCCACTAAACGTCTGGACTCATTGACTTATAATGTGCAGATCTGGATTTTCAGGCTCAGCCAGATGGGAGGAAAGCCTGACAAGGAGAGAACTGAACACTGCACAGGACATAGGGTGAAAATAGAACATGAGGCTCAGCATCCTGTTAGACAAGACACGGATTTGCTGTTCTCCTTCTCCTCCTCATCCTCCCTATCAGCGGAGTCTGGCTTTGATATGCACATGTGAATCACACACAGTTCAACCCTTATCACGGTAGGGCATACTTTCTGGATCCCCAAGGGCACCTGGGAATTCAGTAACGTGATTCCAAGAAAACCTCTCTACATGAAGGCCGCAGGGTAGAAATATGGACTGTACAGTAAGAAATCTGTTAACAAAATGTGAATAGAGCAATTCACGCAGATATGAATGCAGATATTTGAGAGCTAATTCATGAAGGGAATGACCCCATGTGGCTGTGGAGGTCAACAAGTCCCCCATTCCTTCTGTGAACTGAGGGCTAGAGGAGCTGGTAGCCCAATTCAGTCTATGTCTGAAACCTTCAGAAATAGGGAAACTGACCCCAAACCTCTCAGTCTGAAAGCCCAGGCCCGAGGACATGGAGTCCTGATGCCCCGTGCCAGGGAAGATGGTGTTGTGTCTCCAGACACTGGGGGAGAGTTGACTATCAACAGTATCTGCTCACCCTGCATGAGCACTGATATTCCTTACTCCACTTCTTTACAGGAGAATCTTTTCTGGAAATCTTCTCCCACATATTACCAGAAAAGATGCTTTGCCAGCTATCTAGGAATCCCTTAAAACCAGTCAAGATGATACTTAAAATTTAACCTCTCAGAAGACAAGAGCAAGAGTTATCAATACAGGTAAGGCCTTTAGTCTTCTACAAGGAATGGAATCAGTGGTTAGAGCCCAGATGAACTAAATCTGTTGGGACAAGGAGTTGATGTGACGTACTCGAGATTTCCCACCCATTAATCATTTTAGTTTTGCTTCATTCATTCTGCACTTGCTGTTAGACAAGTTCAGTAGAGAAATGGACCTTTAAGCCTGCAGCTGCTCACATTTGTGTCTATTAAAATTATCTGGGGATTGATTCTAAATATTTTTCATTTTTTTTCAGTTATGTGAATTACAAGCCTGGGCACATGACATTCTAGGTGTATTGTACAATGTTTTGCACGTCAAAAGCAAAACTTTGATTCTTCAAAACAATTGGAAACTATCTGTTTGATATTAATGTTATCAAACAATACAGATTCAGGATTTAAGTGAAAGTCACCAAGCCACATTTTCTACCATTCTTAGGTGCAAATTCTTCAATAATTATTATTATTCTTAAAAGTATGAATATCACTCCGCTATCTCAAGTCTCATGCTCCAGTCAATCTCCACAAGTACGAATAGATAAACTCAGGTCTTAGCCCCAAGCTGGTAGTATCCTAACACGCATAGCCCTCGTCGTTTCACTGTCATTCCTTAACTTCCAATCACCTCTTTGGAGTTCTTGTCTATGGGTGGAATGGAATCTGAACACTGAGACTGAACAGTCAGGAGCACAAGACTCTTGTCATGAAATTTATCTCCCAGCTCTCAGTAAGGCAGCCTCCACCTCCCTGTACTTGTCTGCACAGACCCCATCATCCCTGGATTATTATAAGAGTGCCATATGCTGCTCTAAAGAGCAAAGATAGACCCTCGGTGCTTTGGGAACTGGACAACTGAGGTTCTCAACAAAGTATAAAGTAGGGCACTTGTTCTTTTCTTTAGTTAATATACATATAGGATAAACATCCAGATCAGGTGTTGTTGCAACCCAAGTCACAGATGAGAAGAGCAACAATGAATTATACACCAGCACCTTGTGCCAAAATCAGCCATTCCGACAGTTCAAGGAGAAGGTGGGACAGGAGAAGGAACCACCGTGTTGTTGGTAGACTAGCATATATTTTAGAATATCTCCTCTCACTGATAGCAAGTGCTTCTGTAAGCAAGAAAAAATGACTGTATTTCTCTCTAGTCATCTCTAACACTTAGTAGAGCCTGCCATTTCTTTTCCCTGGGCCTCATTGACTAATCTCTGAAATAGATCCATTGATTCAACTGACTTTCAGTATCTTTTTCAAACTCTTAACTTTCTATAGTTGAAATGGAAGAAACATATGGTACAATGTATTTATTCAAGAGTGATTTTGTTGAGAAAACAGAGACAGCTCCTGGGGTATCACAAGTTTTCTCTCTCCATTGATTCCTCTAGGATCACCAGTAGGATGCCCATTCAAGACAGCACAGCGATTGATTCTTTTATCATGAAATAAAATGGAAAAACACAGTTCCATTTCAAGAAGGGAAGAACTGTGGTTCAAGTAATTGTGAAGCAAGAAGGGAGCTGTGATGCTGAACACATAGGAGCCCCTTCCAACTGCATTAACCACCTACGCTTCTGCCCTCAAGGGCAAGTGGACGAGAGGCAACTGAGAGCTGAAAAACTGCAGATGAGATTGTTTCATCCACAAGTTGGGAAACCTGTAATTTCTTGGGTGGGACTAAACTTCCTACCAGGAAAAATCAGCCAGTAGAAGTTGAAGAAAGCAGTAAGTGAGAGAAGAAAGTAACAAGTCTTCCTGACTGTCCTAAGAGGAGTCCTCCATGCTTTGAATATAGAGTCTGCTCAGTGTGTCTCTGTTTTCAGTGATACTTGCTTTAAGTGGCTCAAGTTGATTCTCCAAACTTGTCTTGCTTACATGACTTTGTGTGTGTGTGTGTGTGTGTGTGTGAGTGTGTGTGTATGTGTTTTGCAAGTGAGAAATTTTTATCGTTTTAACCACTATATTATGAAGTGATTAAACATATGGGAACATAAAAGGGGTCTTAACCTGTTAATCCTTTGAGTCACACTTTGTCTTTTTTCCAAGAACCTAAGGCAGAGGATCAGGTTTCGAGCTCAGCTTTGGCAACAAGTAGCTTAACCAAACTCTACTTCACAATGAAATAATACTGGATACTGGGGTTGCAGCTTAGGGTGAAGGTACCTGAGTCAGTCTCCAGCACAGAAAGAAGGAAGAAAGAAGGAAGAAAGAAAGACAGAAAGAAAGAAAGAAAGAAAGAAAGAAAGAAAGAAAGAAAGAAAGAAAGAAGAGGCAATTATGGATAATGAAGATCTTATCACAGCCATTGTGTCATATGTCTTATTTTTTAATTCTTTTTCATTATAATAATTTTCTTACTTTCTTCAATCTTCCTTTGTGATGAAGTGACTTGCTCAGTATTATGCTTCCATTTCTTCTTTGTTACATTTCTCTTTTCTATTATAAATGTTTTTGAATTGATTTTATTGGTACATTTTGCACATACATTATGGTCACGTTCAACACTGTGAATTTGTACCTCCTTGTTTTTGTGATGGCTACAGGAGTAATGATTTGATTATACAAACTGTTTTTGAAATGATAGAAACACAACATGATTGTAAGATGACTGAGGAGACAAAGAAGAAGAAATAAGCCAAAACAAACTTGTCTTTCTCTCGCTCTCCATTCCTCACATTTTGAATTTTTGATGCCCCAATTTATGATTCTATATTGCTTATCTCTTAATATAATAAAGATGATTTTTAACTTGTCTTATTTTTTAGACTCCATATTTAAAATAGGGTTTCACACTCTGTTTCCAATATCTTCATAAATTTTACATCTTCCAAAATTTTTCTCCTACTCATCAATGTTTCTTCCTTTTGTTTTAAAGAAGCGTCGTTACCTCTTCCTGTCAGGCAGGTGAAGTGGAGACATATCCCTCAGACTATTTGTCTGCAATATCTTTCTCTTCTCCTTCATTTCCAAAGGGCAGCTTTCCTGGATACAGTCATGTCAGTAGGGCACTTTTTGTTTGTTTTTACTGTGTTCTGTATTGTGAAAACCTCCCGATGCTCCGTTCTGGCCTGTTAGGTTTTTTTGCTAAGAATTCTGCTGTCAGATCAAGTAGGCCCTCTTACATGCTACCTCTTTCTGTTCTCTCAAAGATTTAAGAATCTTCTCTAGATAGTTCACCTTTAAGAGCTTCATAAATATAAGTCTTGGTTTAGAATTGATTGAGTTGAATCTCAGTAATTATCTTTTACCTTTCAGGACCTGGATAGTTTAGTCTTTTTCTAGGTATGTGAAGTTTCTGTTACAACATCTTTGAAAAAACTTTATATCTTTGACATTTCTATGTTCCTCTTAAACCATAAATAACTTTTTTTTGATGCTGTCCCAAGGCTTTTCTTTATTCCATTTTACTTTTTTTCCTCAAACTATGTGTTTTCAAATAATTTGTACTTGAGTCCACTAATTTTGTCTTCTCTTTAACCTTACTATAGATAATGTTTCTAGAATGTTTACAACTTTGCTTATCACCTTAAAGATTTCTGTTTCTTTTTTCTTTCATTCCTCCCATTTTTAGGTTAAGTTTCAATCCCACTGGATTGAAGTGTTTCTCTGTTTTCTTCAAGCTGATTGAGTTGTTTTAAACAGTCATTTAGAACTTCCTGAGAATTTGCCCGTACTATTTTTATCAGTACATTAAGCATTAAAAACAATAGCAAGTCCTTCTACCCACACAGACAGTTGCCCAAAATATACCCTGCCTCCTTACCTGAACAGGTAAAGGGGAGGTTGGAGAGGAGATGGGGGAGCAGTCTCTCTGCCACCCAACTGTGACAGCTCCAGCAACTCAGTCTGGTGTGGCTTGGGAGAAGGGCTGGGGGACTCAGCTTGACATCAGGTTTCTACGTGTTGGACCTGGTACTGGGTTTTATATCCAAGCTTCAACTTAGCAGACCCAATCAGGAGAGTTCTATTTTCAGCCTGCTTGAAGCTGGGAAGAGTGGATGGCAGCAACTCCTCCTTTCCTACCTTCTTCAGTCTGTACTTTTTTATTATGCTAAAACCAGGTGCTATGGGCTCTCCCCCAGCTTCATTAGCTCCCGAGTATGTAGTTGGGTGTGTGCATAGCTGTTCAAACCGACGTATCTGTAGGGAAACAATTACTGGAGGATTTTATTCACCTGCCATCTTGCTCTCTTCTTTTAATTACTTTCTTTGTAAAGCAAGGAAACCAGGATACTCACCTTGTACATTTTTTATGACAATTAGAGGAAAGGGCACTTGTAAGCTGCGCCTTGACTGACCCAGGCAGACTGACCGTTAACTGTGAGCTCTGACTCTCACAAATCAAACACCAACCACATGCTCTGGGGTGTGCTCCATAAGTCTTACTTTTGCCCTGGGTTGAACACAGTATTTTTCACAGACTCATGTGCTAATAACAGCTGTCTGATTCCGAAGCCTGCAGGTGTTCTACTGCATCCCTTTCCCCTACCTAAGTCACTATTATCAAAAGCAACTAGGAAAAGTTAACCAAAATGTGATGATATAACAAAACTGTAGCGACCAAGACAAAATAAGGTGCTACTGATTTAATGCATTATGATTTTGGAAAGGTTGGTGGGGGTGAGGGAGCTGAAGGGAGGTCGGAAGAATGGGAAAAAATAAGAATTGAGATATATGTACAAATTCTCAGTGATGAATGTGGTCCGACTGTATACTGAAAATGTGCCGATAAACCCAATTAAAAAATATTTTGGTAAGGTGATATTTTTTTCCCTCTACAACTAAACTGGAAAAATGATTTAATGATTCACATACTTTATCTTGATTCCATCCATAACATGTATTTTAAAATTTTTCATGGACCAGGTCAAAATGAGGAAAACAAAGAAAATATGCAACTATCAGATGGAGAGATGTAATGTAAAAATTCGAGATAGGAAAAATAAAATTTTTTTTTAAATTGAAATCTTTATTGGTACATTACATATACACATCATGATTGCACTTCACAATGGGTATTTGTACCAGTATAAGACACAACTTAATTCTCATTTTTTCCCATAGCCTTACCCACCCTACCACCCCTACCTCCTATATACATAAACTTTTTTCCTTTCTTTTTTGCTATAATCTCATTATTTTCCCCCCTCACCCTATTACACTTTGAGTATTTTCTATTTCATAATATATAACATACAATTCTAGAACTCATTTACATCTTTATTTTTTCATACCAGAGAAAAGATGTGATATTTACCTATCTGTGCCCTATTTATTTCACTTATGAGGATATCCTCAAGGTATGTCCATTTAAGTATAAATGATTCAAATTTATCATTTTTTATGGCAGAGTAATACTCCATTCTGTAGAAGAACCACAACTTTTTTATCTAGTCTCCAGTTGATGGACACTTGGGTTGTTTCCAAGATTTAGCAATCACAAACTGAGCTACTATAAGCATGGGTGCACATATGTCACTGTGATATGAGTCTTTTAATTGTTTTGTGTATATACCTAGCAGGGCAATGGCCGGGTCAAATAAAAATCCTTAAAGTCAAACAAAATTTCAAAGGCTTGAAATCCACTACAGAAAAAGAAGACAGAATCAAGCATTTCAAAACAAGGATTGTTTGAAAGCGACCAGAAAAGCCACAGACTCATTTTGATTAGAAAGATGTGTGGAAATGGATGGCAAAGCCACAATCACCAATGATTGGGTAGCAGTGGATTCCACGCAGCAGCCCACGTGCCAGTGAGCTGCGGACCACACGTGATGTTTGCTTAACGTCTGCCGTAATGAATGTCACTGCACTGAATGTCAAACGAATTAATAATGATTAGCCTCTGATTAGAAAGAGCTGCCAATCACAGTTATTAGGTTAACATTCAAAACAACTTGCTTTATTAAAGCATTTGTTTCTAAATTGTCAACAACAATCTGAAAATCGATGAGTTGCATTTTTCAGGATCAAAGATCTCACATAGTTCATTGGTGTTCTTACTGGTGCTATGTACCTTAATTATATTATTCAGGCAGATGATCAACTTGAGGGAGGAAGAAAACTAAAAATTCCTAAATAAAATTTTAATGTTACCCATCACCTTTTTTGGATCATAGCTGTATTTACCTAAACAAATAGGATTATACTTTTGCTATTTGAAATGTGGTGTGACCTGTTAGTTATTGTGTATAGAACTGATAAACTTAAAAGAAAAAACCCTGATAAATTAGCCTTTGGATAAATGTCATTGAATCTGTCCAAGTCTGTATACCAATAGGTAGGGAAATGAAAGTCACAAAATCCCTGAGTCTTATCCTTCCTTTTCCCAATATGAGAATCTTACATACTTGAAATTACTGAAAATATTACCCTGCAAAATAGATCAATAGTTGAAGATTCATATTTATCATTAGTGTCATGGTACTGAAGAAGAAAATAAAAATTAACCCCAAGACAAAAAAACAAAAATACCACAGAAAAGATATATTACCAAATGCAAGAAAACCAAATCTTTGGAATTTTAGAAAGATCACCGATTTAGATAATGTATAAAAAATGAAGACAACTTTTTTCTACATATGCAGTACACTTACCATCAAATGACAATTTTCTTCTTTCTTTCAGCCCAGGAAAATTATATGAGAAATGTGTATCAGATTTAGCATGAACTATAAACACTGCAGGCTTTGTCAAGTTCTTAAAAGAGATAATAGAAGCAGAGCTTTGAAGGTCAAAATACAATATGATTTGAGATTCAGAAGCAGGAAAACTACCACTTGAACTGGCTGTGAAAAGTTTTTCTTATAATATATAAGAAACCATATACTTGTGAAAAGAAAGCACTTTATCACCTCTTCACTTTTCCTCATTAAAAATTTTTATTTTGCCATTTTGACACTATTCACATGTCACCAACTGTATAGTATGAATTTTCTACAAAATGATGATAAAGATCAGTAAACAAAATCTGTATTTTATAGAGAAACAAGCCATAACAAGCTTCTAGCCACCATGAAGCGAGCTTGCTCTTCCACTCTGCTGTTCCTTTGTGTTAATCATAATTTCTAAAAAGTTTGGGATATCAGGGTGAATATCCAGTTTCTGAATTGCTCATTTTTTTCTTCTTTGAATGCCAATTTCAAGGACTTCTTCCCTTGAGGAGAGAGGAAAGACTGCATGCAAGTTATCATTCTAAAATGATTATGAAACCAGAAAGGCATCGGGGGGCCCCTCAAGGCCCTCTGATCGTCGTATGAGAGCCATTGTAGTAGTTTAATTAAAATAATAGATAGTAACTACGTTTTCATGTCACCTAATCTCCCCACAGTGCCTTTCGTGAATGTCTCATGTGATAGTCAAACTAACTTTGAAGAGGAATATGGGCAAGGAGCAGGGCTGGGCTTTCGGGAGCTTGTTAAATACATAACAAGTACTGAGAGATTTTAGATTAAAGTTTCTGCCTCCAAAACCTTCTTTCTTCATATAACATTAAGTTTTCTTTATTGGGGAGGTATATAAGGAATCCATTTTTTAAAATTTTACTTTCATCATTATTTTTTCTTTGGATTATAATTCCAAAACAGTCATCGCTTATTTTGCTACTAGAACTGTTCCAAATTGGGAACAAGCAGCTTTCAGAAGTTTTTTTTTCAGGCTGTTTTGGTGTATCTGTATGTATTTGTTTAGCATTTTCTTTCTTGTACTTTTACTGCCTGAGAGTCTACATACTCAGCCTGTACTTTGTATCTGCTCCACTCATACCAGCCATTTCTCTAAAGAGCCCCAGCTTCCTCACCTTCCTCACCTAGTCAGTAATGTTTAGACATCACAATTCTGGAGTTATGTCTGCACGTCTCCACTGAGATGTCCTTGCTTCTGATCTGTCTCGGGAGAGAGTCAAGAAGCACATGTGTCTGTCCCAGTCCATGTGCATATACATGTCTACCATATTCTGGTCTACCATATTCACGGGCTACCTACCACTTTCCCCTCAACATGAGTTTCCTCAGTATCAGAGGGGAAAGTCCAGCCTTGTTTTTCTCTCTCCATTTGTAAACTCAGTCTCTGTCAGTGAACACCTACAGCTGTGTTTTAATCATTATAGGTTCCCAATTGATAAATGAGAATGCTTTAAAAATTCACCTTGGAAACCAGGCTGCATTGTCCCAAGGAGACATCATATGCATTGTGCTTTGTTGTCCGTGGGAGTTAGTGCCCAGGCCGTACCAAGGAACACGTCCGAGCAAGACTTAGAACTTGTTTCTCTACTTGAGAACCACATTTACACTATTACAGAATCTGAGTGTTCCACTATCATTAATACTGTAAGTCCTACCTCATCTCACATTTCAGTAAAACGAGTTTTTATACATACAGCATGTATTAATTTTCATTAAAACTCTTAGATCCCTGCAGTAGTAATCGTAATTTGTATTATTTTGAGATGAAGAATTTGAGAAGCTGATTCTAAAATTATTAATCATAGAAAACACTTTATGTTTAATTAGGTTCTATTAATTTAGCCAATATTTACCCGACATCATTTCTGTGTAGGATTAAGAAAATGTATATAGTAGTACAGTAATTTAGAACAGTGCACCTCCAAACAGACTTATCTGACCAGCATTATCATCTCCTAAAGATGTGTTAAGACCAGGGATATAGCTCACTGGTTCCAGCGCCTGTCTTGCAAGTGCAAGGACCTGGGTTCAATCCCCCATTACCACATACAATACTTGGTCTTGGAGACTCACGCCCAGCAGCAACCAGTACCACATACCACAGTGCTGAGCGTGGTGGCTCACGCCTGTAATCCCAGCACTCAGGAGGCAGAGGCAGGAGGACTGCTGTGATGTAAGTTTGAGGCTGAGCTCAGGGCCAGCCTGAACTACAAAGTGAGACCTTGTCTCAAAAAAAAAAAAAAAAAGATGTGTTAAAACATACAGGTATTTGGGCCTCTTTCCTGGCCTAGGGTAGAAGAATTTCTAGGTTTACAAGCCACCAATCTGTGGGTGATTTTTCTGTGTGAAAGATAGAGAAAGCAAAGATTTGAAATCTGGGTCCATAAAAAATGGAACTTTCTCACTGGTATAGTCTCGTATCCTATTAGGTATTCAGTTAAATAATCTTGCATTTAAAAAAATGTTTAGACATTGAAAAATATTTTATGCAAATGAGCTGCTTGTTCTCTTCGGAGGCAGACTCTGGAAGAAAGATGGTTAAACTGGGCTGATAAATGTGTCATTCGTATTTACAAGTTTCCTCTATATCATTCGTGGCTTTCTCAAAAGAATTGTGTCTTACAGTTATTTCTGTTCACCCTAAGGAATGAAGATGAGCTCTAAAAAAGAAGGCGCTTGGATCCAGAATAAGAGAGAGGGAGGATTTTGGTGGTCATCGGAGCTCATCCTGGAAAATATCTAAAGTCTTTTCATTAGTATTCACTGTACCTGTTAAGCAACACCTCTGAGCACAGACTTTAAATCAAAAGCTTTGCTCAAAATTCTCATCTCCTTGCAAATTACAGTGAATATCAATGATGAAAAAATGATAGCGAAGGAGATTGCAAATGGGGTCTCAGAAATCACCTGGTCCAATTCTGTCACTTTACAAATGAGGAACCTGAAGTGTGGGGAGATTAACTGCCTCTCCCATGGTCACGGTCACACAGAAAGGCAGTGGCAGAGGTGGGACTGGTTTCTGGGTTTTCTTTCTCTCAGGATAGATAGCTGTAGATATTTACATAAGGTCCTAAAAATAGGATTTTTCTCAAGGGTCTCGGTTTATCATTCACAAAACAGCAATGCTGATACAGGAGAAGAGCTGTCTGAGTTATGTCCATGTTTACTGTGGGACTTACATGAGGAATCCTTGAAAGGCTGCTGATGGCGTGGAAGCTAGAGTCTAGTAAATGAAGATCAGTGGAACAAACTGAGCAGGACAGACACTGGTATTTGTACATATCCTGCAATTTTCGGTCAAGATTTGTCTGATTTTTGGTGAGTCTAATATTCACAAATGCATACTTGCGATTTAAAATTGTAGAGGTATATATCTGTTTGGAGGTGAAATGAGAGAGTTAGAAATGTTGGTAAGAATTAGAAATTTTGATAAAATGTACAAAACTATCCACCGAAAATAAAAGAGGAGGCTAGAGGATCCCAGGTGGAAGAAAACATCATGGAGAAGCAAAGGAGTCCCAAAAGGAGCTCCCCAAGACAGAGGACTCACAGGAAAAGGACATGTGGCAACTGTCTGTAAAATGGGTTCCATGCTTGCCACTCATGCTGGGCATCCACGCGTTCCTTGGTCAGCTGTTACAAGTTGAGGAAAGTGAATATAAACAACCTGAAATGATAATGTGATCCTGGGAAGCACATTTGATCAGAAACATGCATACTCAGAAGAGTAGCTGCATCTGCTCCTAAGACATCTAACATTTCAGGAAAGCCCATGTGCAATCTTCAGCTTATGCACATGGGTGAAGTAGATTTGTTCTGGAGACTAAAGTTGCCCAGAAATGATCAGTGTTTATCTAGAGCCACAGAGTTAATGTGAAATGAACAGGGACAAACACACTTTGCGTTAACGACATATCGTCATATTGATTCAGAGTAAGAGTACTTATACTACTACCCTGATGTTCTTTCGGGATCCTATGAAAAATTCACATGTTACTGAAAATAGATCAGGAAAACAACACCTGGTAAAACTTATGAAAATATCTATGGAAAAATGTTCTACAGAAGTCAACTATTATTCTTGCCATCTTTGTCATTGTGTTTTTCTTAACCTTGCTCTATTTTCATGCTACTTAGAAGCCACTGGGTGCCTAACACTTTCCTAGGCTCTGTGAAACATGAAACAAAGAAATAGGATACAAATGCATGCACAGAGTTGAGTTTTGCCATCAGCAGAAAGCTGTGTTCATGAAGTGAGTCACTGTAAATGAATTTGGGGGGGAACCCAACACGAAACAAGGAAAAGCAGTGAAGTGTTAAACCAAGCACAGGAAACAAAGGGACTAGGACGTAGACTAGAAATTAGGTCTTCTTAGACAGTCAATAAGGCTGGGACTGAGGGATAAAAATTCATGTGGTTCAGGTTAGAAAAGGTCACTTAGAAAAGAAAAAGCCAGGGCTGTATGTATGGAGGGCCAGTAAGCAGAGTGAGAGGAACATTATCGAAGGAAAATTATTGAAGAACAACAGCAAGTCAAGTCATGTAGGTACAGCCCTGTTAGATTTTGCAGGACTCTGTGCTCCTTCAGAGCTTCAGCTTGATCCTGAAAAAAGTATGAAGTCATTTCAACATAAAAGAGAAAGGAAAAGGGAACATTGTTTTACGAAGTAAGTTTCAGGAGGATTATAAATAAAAACTATGCATAGAAAAGTCAGTGAGAGGGTCAAAATAATACAAACTATAGTTTATAGTTGTCTCATTTAAGGTCTTAATACTGAGAGTGCATATTGGATTTTATGAACATAGGCTTTGATGTTGTTTTATGTAATGAATAACTATAAATAATCATTCAAAAGTAATGATTTTAAGCTTGAGATACTGAAAAGTGAGTGGGTGAGTACTAGGAATTGTAAACGTACTTACTATGCTTTGAGGATAAATAGAATGAGTTAGATTTAAGGTCCATTGAACTTGAGCTATACAAGGCTGGGGACTGGGCTCAGTGGTCCCGCCACCAGCTTTGTAAGTGGAAGGTCATGAGTTTGACCCCCCAAAACCACCAAAAAGAAAGGAAAAAATGATCACGAAGGATAATGGGTGGTAGAGAAAATACTCTGTTTACTACAGCTGTCTGACTGACTTCTTCTGGTATAAAGAGGACAAATGTCTTTATAAGTCTCCCTCAATGGATGTCTACTTGGGTTTCGATGTCTAGTTTCTGGCCAATAGAATGTGGTTACAGAGACGTGTGCTACTTCTACACCCAATGGACATGTTACAAAATCAAAGTCTCGCAATCCTGAGTCGCCATTTGCAAGAAAGTAACCAAGAGCATGAGTAGAAATGAAACTTGAGACTGTCACTAATTTCCAGGTCTATTTCTTGTCAAGCCAAGCCTTTTCTGTCTGGATTAATATAAATTCAGCATCTACATAGACACATGAAGTTATGGAATGACGATAAATAAATACATAGTTTGAAATCCAGATTTGGAATTTCTCTTTGTGGTAATGAGAGTAAGGAAAGGACAGTGGATAAGATGAGGATAAGCTGATGGTGGATAAGAGAGGAAAGGAGAAGACAGGAGGGATGGACAGAAAATCAGTCAAGGACCAGGAAAAAGAAGTAGAGACCACAACAAACTAAGCATTTCACAGAGGAGGTTTAAAGATGCAACATCTCACCCCCGCCTCTAGCTCTTCAGAAATATAAAGGGCAGTGAGCGTGGTGAGAGAAAGGAGTTTGTGTGCGGGGAAACCTGAAAGGTCTGTGTAAAAAGACTGGAAGGGGCAGACATGGGCATGACAGGCACAATAGGAGCTGTATTCTCATCCACGTGGAGCCTGTCAGCCAGCTTGACCTACTCACAAAGGGCCTCTAACCTCCAACTGGCTTGCTTTACCTTGGTTTCACTCCTCTAGAATAGGAGATTTAGCTTGATAACTTTGAGTTAATCTGATTATCAAAGATTTATCACTTTAATGTGCTTAATCCAGAGCTTCAGTTTTGGCTTATATGAAACAATTAATGTTCATTGCTCAGGAACAATCCTGGTTCACAGTAAGCACAGATTAAATATTTGTAGTAATCATCACCATCTTTTTTTTTTCTTTTGAGACAGGGTCTTGCTTTGTAGTTAAGGCTGGTCCTGAGCTCAGCCTCAAACTCACATCACAGCAATCCTCCTGCCTTTGCCTCCTGAGTGCTGGGATTACAGGCGTGAGCCACCACGCCCAGCACTGTGGTATGTGGTACTGATTATTGCTGGGCATGAGTCTCCACACCCAGTATTGTCTGTGGTTACCAGGAAATCGAACCCAGGCCCTTACGCTTGCAAGACAGGCGCCAGAATCACTGAGCTAATTCCCCAGCTCTCACCATCATTATTATAATTATTATTTTTGATTCTGTCTCAGCTTGTCATTTTATATCTCATGAATCACCATTACCTTCAGAGGAATTCCTTCACACCCTAGTAGTAAGAAAGACCATACACGGAAAATTTGAGAATGATAGAAGCTAGTATTTTAATGTCCAGTATAGTGTATCCCAAAGCTCTGTGTGAACATGCATTTCTTCTTTGTTGTTTGTTGTATCTATGTGACTAACAGGTAGAAGGTTGTGGTTTAAAAATCAATGAAAGGCAGAGCATGATGGCTCACACCTGTGATCCCAGCACTGGGGAGGCAGAGGCAGGAGGATCGCTGTGAGTTCAAGGCTTGCCTGGGCTACATAGTGGGCTCAGGGCCAGCCTGAACTACAAAGCGAGACTGTGTCTCAAAAGAAAATCCATGAAAGGATAGAGTCAGACAGGGGTGATGAAAATGAACGAATGAAATCAAACTGAGTAGCATGTGAATGTTATTGTGAAGAGGTTAAGTTCTAGTCAGACAGGTAGGAGGGAAAATCTCAGCTTTCACTTATCTGATCAAGTTTCAAACTCCCGTCTTATCCCCTCTAAAAATATGTGGATATGATTTTAAATACATTGGGGTGTATAAACTGACATGGTGTACAGGAGGGGCCTCACACATGTTATGTTTATTCTGCCGGGTCCATTTGCTCATCTCTGGAACAGAAACACCCAATACCCACAACTTAAAGATTCTCAGCTTCAGAAGTCTTCCTCCCTGGTCACCAGGCTCCAAGGCAAAAAGGCCATAGAGAAAAGGCCAGGAAGCAGAGAGAAAAGAGGAGGGAAATGCACTTTCCATGTCTCCTACCAGGGAGCCGCCTCTTGAGACCAGGCCCCAACTACCAATAATACAACCATCTCTGGGTTCATGGTTGGTTTCATCCACTGTTGCACCTACAACCACCACAATAGAAGACTTTCTACACCGTGAGAATTTGGCATGCAGCACAGCAGCATTAGATGGTATGGTACTTATATTTTTGGTAGTAAAACAACTTCCCACTATAATCCACAGTTACTGTTCCAATTTATGTGTCCACAAACAAGGTGCAAATATGCCCTTTTCTCCTTGCCCTCACCAGTACTTGCTATATCTTACCTTTTTTCAGCTGTCCGAACGGGCCTGAGTTGACATTTCCTGCTGGCTTGGATTTGCACTTTTCTGATGATTCGCGATATTGGGCATCTTCTCATGGACCTGCTGGCCTCTTTTATATATTCCTTAGAAAAATTCCCTTTTGTATCCTTTGCTCATTTTGTAACCAGATTTCACTGTGGTGCGATTTTTTGTTTAGTTTTGGGGTTGGGGCGGGAGGTTTATGCACAGTTTGCCTGTGTTTTCTCTCAGTCTGTTGTCTGTGGTGCATTTGCTGATTCTCTTTTAACCACTCTAAGACTCTCTTTTAGATCAATCCAGCCAGTGCCTTTTGATTACAGCTGAGTTCCTGTTAGATTTCTTTATGGCACACACAGTATCCAAAAAGGGCTTTGTTACCTCATAATCCTTGCATTCTTTCATCTATCCAGGTGCAGATTGGTGATTTTATTTTTATCTTCCAATTCTATCAATGCAGAAAGACATTTGATGCTAAATGAGGTAAACAAATCCACCTATTTTTTATCCTAGACTCTGCCACATCTAAGGCTTCCTTGAGGGATTTGGCAATTCATATTTCCAGAACTCTGATGCACTCTCCAAACCTCTCACGTTCCCTACTCAGCATCTTGTTTTGCTGCCCTGATTTTAGATAAGGTTCATATTCCTCACATTTGAGAGAAGCTAGAAGCCTACTATGTAGCTGGATGTTACAAACACAATAACTGATTTCCCCTGACTACTTACTAACAATTGCATTGAAGTTTTATTTTTCAAGCTCAGGCAAATTTGAATGACGTCCTTAAACACTATATCTTGCACTGAGTCTTCATTAAAGTATGTTGGTGCAATTGTAATGCCTTACAAAATTGCGTTGCTTTTGGATTTAAAATCATAAAATTTTTGTTTCTTCCCCCACATATTCCTTACTAAATATTCTTAACATGACTTAATAAGCTTTGAGAAATGTGTACAAATTAAAATAAAATCATAGCATTTCAATATTTACGTAATTTAAATTTTATTTCATCTGACTTCTAAGAATAAATCTTCTCCATTAAAAGTATATACGAAGGATAATAGAATCAAAATTGTTAGCATCCAACCTCAAACTTTCAGAGTTAAAATTTTTATTTAGATTAGGGGTAAATAATATGGTTATCATTCTTATACTGAATAGGAAAGATTCCATTTTACTCTGAATTCATTGAAAACTATTTTTTTCTCACTAAAATTGCTCCTCACTCTAGCAGTAAAGATACTGCAAGTTGGAACATTAAGCATTCCACTTGGAAAACAGAACTGAAGTTTGTACATACTGAGAGGAAATCTTGTCCAGGTGGACATATAAACCAGAGTAAATATTTTGCAAAAAGCAATAAGATGCTACAAACTTCTGTGTATACTTCATAATCGCTTCTCCTTAAAATTAACCTTGTTCAATTTCTTAAGTGGAATCTACAGGTAGAGCCTTGATAATTGTGTGAGAGCAATAATAAGGATTTGTTACATTGTTTTAAACATCATATGTCTTTGTATTTCTTTTCTCATTTAATATTCACAACAGTCTTAAGGAGTCAAATAGGAAACCAAACATAAGTGATGGAACAATAATGGCTTTAACTGTTGATTGACGTCATGTAAGGAGTGATTGTCAGGATCACAGTTTAAGCTCAAGTTTATTACTGACTCAGTTTACTCTTCAAACTCAAGTCTATGTTGTCACCTCAGGCAGGTGACTGCTTCTGCCACTATGTGTGTCCTGCACTATACAAAAAGTAACATCAAAAACAATCAGTTTGCACAGCCTAGGAATAGAAAGAGACACCGAATATAAATCACAGAACCAGAAAGAAGACCAGAGGCTAAGAATTTGTGGCCAAATTTAATCTTGTTCTTTAATGGTTGCTCTCAGAGTCTCTTGTCATTTTCAAATTTGACAAGCCTAGCTTAAATTTGGAGAAGAGGTCATGGCTATAGACGACAGCCTGTATACTGCTTTCAAAAATGCCCAGTCCTTGGATTGACATTTGGGGATCGATTGTGTAGCAGGTACATGCATCATAAAAACTCAGAAAAACTGCCAGTTTCTCCAGTACAGATGGAGCAATTTATAGAAATGATACGTAGTAAGCAATCTTTAGAAAGAAGCTGTCTCCTCTTAAATGTATCCAAATTAAACAAATGAGCATGAAAGCAATGTAGAAACGCTAGGATAATATCACATTGGTAAAACAGCAGGTTTCTGGCATGCTTTAATTATGCTTATTTTAGTAGTAATGAAGCAATTCTACTTAAGGTGGAGTCAATTCATTTTGTCAGTTCACTTATGCAAATTTAGTGGGGCCTGCTAGGTCTATAAGGGCACAAGAGTTATAAACAGTGGTTCCCGTAGCACATCATTCTACGTGCTGTTCCTTTCACTAGTGCCCAGCTCGAAGGGACTCTGAGGTGGAGACTTGGATCTGCTCTCTGAAGAGCGGATGCTTCGCAGCTCTGAGTGACGTAGACTTCTTCCTTCCTTTGGTGTGACTGAAACATTTAAAGTTATAGACGGCTGGCAAGCTCCACTGCAAAATGTGAAACAATTTGCATAGTATTTTTCCACTACTTTTTAAACAAGAAAAAGAAAGAAGTAACTTCCAAGGTAGGAAGAAAGTTGCCCCCAAAATGGAGGCTTTTCAAAGACATTTTTGGCTATTTTTCATTTTCATTTTCATTTTTTAAAAGATGGATAATAAGAACAGGGAGATAGATCTATTGTAAAAGAGAAATAAACCAAGCAACGTGGGAAGGAAAGGAGCAGAGGTAGAAGGGATAAATAAAATAATCGACAAACCAATCTCTCACAATGAGTGTAATCATTATATACTGTAAACACGAGCTAATGAAAAAGAAAAGTGAAAAAATACAATAAAAATTACTTTAGTGGTGTAACCCTCTGCGCAATCCTATTACCATTTTATTAATTTTAACAAGGTTGGGTGGTGATGCATCGACTCAATCAGAGAACGGGTAGGATTAAACATCCACTTGATGTTGATGTAGGGAAGTACAGCCTCACAGAATCACATCTGGCTTCAGTAGCGTCCGGGTTGTATGGCGGTGTCATTGATCAGGACAACTGACTCCCAGGCCTGGGACACTCATCAGTAGAGGCTGACAGAATACATTTGTTCTTTTTTAAAAATATTATATTGAGATGGACTTTCCCGAGGATGTGAGTCCTGCAGTTCTTGCTGTCTGATTATCAGTCTCCTCAGTCTCTGCCTCCTCTTTATCATCCTTAAATACACATCAAGTTCTTAATTACAAACTGAACTAGGATATTCCACAACTGTATATACAAGGAGGGAGAAACTGAGACACTTCCACATGGCCATCCATCCACTTCTGCCATTCTTTTCTGTATGCACATTCCCTTCCACAATTATTTTAATGAAAAATGCTTAATAGAAATCATTGAATCCACACACCTCCATCTCACTCCCTCCCTTTCCTCTGCAGATGAAAATACTTTCTCAAAATGGGTAAATAGACTTTATGCACATTTTCAATATTTTCAGTACAAGTAGTATCTCCCACGGCTGGGATCTGTGAGTCAGAGAAAAAAGTTAGAAAGAAAGAAAGAAAAGAAAGAATGAGAAAGAAAGAAAGAGAGAAAGATCAAACATGAAATTCACTGTTCCTTCTTCTACTTTATTTCTTTAGCCACTCTACCTTGTTCTAATATTTATCCCTCACACACATTTATTTTGTCAATTCATTTTAACTGCTACATGAAATTTTACTGAATGAAATGGTGGAGTTTATGTTTCTAGCCTGCATTTGACTTCCCAAGTGTTAAATCTTCAGTATTGGAAGCAGCTCCAGCGAACATCTTTGTAAATGCTTCCCAGAGTGCATGGGAAGAGACTACAGCAGTGTCTGTACTTGTGTCAGACTTTTTCACAGATCTCCCCTTAATTCAACCCCTGGCTGCTCACACAGCTGGACCAGTTGACCACCTCATCCACAAGAGGTTATCACTACCTTTTATCAAATTCCCACGTTCAACAGAACTTAGTAGATTTCTCATGTGCGTGAGAAGTACTAGCATCTTAGGTAATTCGCATTTCTCTGATTACTAAGATAGTGGAACACCTTTCCCATACTAGTTAGTAATTCACTTCTAGTTTTTGCTTTGGAATACCATGTTCGTTTTTAAATTCTTGTATCTTATTAATTCGGTAAGGATTTGTAAGTAAACTGAGAATAAATTGCATCAGTATTTTTTTCCTTATTTTGAAAGCAGAAGACTATACTTTACTCAGCAGATGTGAAAAGTTATATATGAAATAGAACTGTGCAGCTGATAGAAGCTGGGGCACTGGGAAGTCAGACTCAGATACTCTGAGGTCATCCCAAATCACACCGCAGGATTGTCCCAGCCAAGGCTGGATCTGTGCACAGCCACACGAGACAGTGCTGTTCCAGGAATGAAGCTAAGGCATGATACACAGCTCGCTATGCTCCCAGGTAAAGGCTTTCTTCCTAATCAGTTTTTCCTGGGTGGATCTGATCATTGAAACCTATTTCCCTTTGACCAGTCTCTGCGCTTCCTGCTTTAGAGAATCACAATCCTCCTGATGGGGATCTGCCCAAGTACTACCAGGAAAGATACACAAAGATGCCGGGCACGATCAACATCCGGTTCAGTAACCATGCATTGTCTGTCAGTGTCACAAATAGCCATTTCATATCAGTGGGTTGTTTTTAAATTCTATTTTATGATGTGTTTTACTGTATAAAATTTACCTTCTGGTTCTTTTGGATTTATCAGTCTTTTGTTTTGTTTTGTTTTGTTTTGTTTTTGTTTTTTGTTTTTTTTTTTTTGTATTTCATCATTTGCTGATTTATTTAGGAGATCTTTCTCCATGCTAAAATCATAAAAAAATTCTCCTAAGTCTCCCTAAATATGTCTGTTTTATTTTTCACACTCGTCTTTTTGTTTTATTTGGAATCCACTTTCCTGTCTCGCCAGGAAGAAGACTGGGCCTATCCATATCTGAATTGACCTGGTTACTCCAGCACAATTTATCAATCTTGACTTTTCTCACAGGTTTGTGCAACCATTTGTCTCAGATATCACCCTCATTTATCCACACGAGCCTCTGCTCAAACTTTCTCTTGTGCTCCATTAGTCCACTCAGCTACTTCTGCTTCAGTACTCCATGATTTAATGGCTAAACTTCTAAAAGACCTTCTAGAACAACTACTACTTTGTTATACTTGTTTGAGTTTTAGCTATTTCCTTTTTCTTTCTTGTGAATATACTTTGTTCAAAAAGGAAACTGTTATGCAAGTTTGATAGCAATTCTGTGCATTAACTTATTTCATAAATATATAGAGAGATTCACTTTCATGAATACATTGTTTCATTTTAAGTAGTTTTCTCTTGGACACCAGGATTTGATTCTAATGGATCTGAGCTTGTTAATCTTGTGGCAGGCAAGCTCACTGACTCTTTCGTTAATTGTATTTATTAGCGATTCTTTTGGATAACCCTATAGATGCAAATACACTTCTGCAAAAAAAGTCGTGTTTTGTCTTCTATTCTTATGCTGTGTATTTATCCTGCTTACTGCATGAACTATGACACAACAGGTGGCTCAGAACAGAAGCTGCAGTAGCAGATTCCCTTCTCTTGTTCCTCCAAGGCCATCTGTGTCAACTGATAATACAACCGGATATGGAGTGACAGAATAACGGAGTGACAGCTCTTCACCGAAAGGCTTCATCAGATCAGTAAATTCCATTCTGTTATTAGCAGCTGATGTTCAAATATCCAAAGATGTTTTGTAGATAAAACAAAATAATCCTGGTCCCCAGCATTCTTAATGCACTTGTGGTTTATATAACCCAACAGAGGGAGGAGGTGTTTTAAATAATCACATGGAAATGACAGAGTAAATACTGTGAAAACAAAGCACATGGTTATACAAGAAAAGAAAACAAGCATGGTGGATCCATATTGGGACAAAGGAGGCCAAGATTTCTTCAGGAAAATGGTGCATCAGCTGAGACTGAGGTTCCAGGCTAGAACATGTCCACATGGTGGGTGAGAGAGCAGGCATATTGCAGGGCAGCCATAGCCCCAACACAGGCTTTCCTTCTGGAAGAGAGGAAGCCAGAGTGTGAGAGACAACAGGACAGACAAAACAGAGAAAGAAGAAACAAACGAGGAGTGTGGAACTTGTCGACTTCACTGAAGGAGTCACAAGAAGCTCTGTTAAAGGAGATGATGGTAAGGCACGAACTCAGAGCCTCTCATTTTCAGACTAGATTGTTTTTGACAAGGTTTGATCTCTGGCAGAGTTTAGGTGAATGATTTTAAACATCCACAAGAGAGGCAAATATTGATATTTCTTGCACATTTTTTCTTGCCTTACACAAATACCCTGAAAGCAAAATAAAACTCACCTGTAACTGAAATTAATCTAGGATATGTTTTTGCTTCCTAGAGTAAAACCTAATCAGTGCAGACCTCAGTGGAAAACACCATCAGAATCTTCCAACCCTAATTTCCCTACTGTACACCAAACTACCTGACTTTACACCCACTTTGGGTGTGTGGTTAAGAACAGCAGGGTTCTAATGTATGAAATCGAACAAAATACCAAGTAAAGAATTATCGCACAGTACATTGCTAACTTGTAACAAATCCTGGTCTTAGAATCATCCCATTAAATATGCAATA